>JASTWK010001009.1:0-57335 GCA_030770225.1 Temnothorax unifasciatus | reverse complement strand
TGGTATTATTGAAGACCACATACTGCATGAAGGTCTTTAATAATATCAAAAATTTCTCATATTTTTTCAAAAATTTTGCAAGAATTGGGACTTAAAAAATTCTAAAAATGTACATAAAATTTTTTAGATACTTTCAGAAATAATTGGATAAAGATTTTCGGAATATTTGAGTATCATATATATGAAAATTTCTGATAAATCGCACAGATTTTCTTATATTTAATCAGACTTCTACAGAGATATATTGGCAAAAAATATTTTATTCTTATTTTTTTTTTTTTTAGTTTTTCTAAAGAACGTTCCAATTCGTATTAAAAAATCTGAAAAATTCTGAGTATTCTAAGAAAATCTGAAAATTTTTATAGAAATTTTGATTAATAATAATATGAAAAATTCTGGTATTTTTTCACCAGGGTTATTAGATTTCAACAAAAATCGTAAATGTTCTAAGGGATTTTTTACTGTTGTGATTTTCACCTCATTTCAAGATACATAATCAACCCCCACTCCCCAGAAATTTATTGGTTACCGCGTCGCGTCGCTTCTTGTCGCGCGCAAGTGCTTCCAAGTCCTGTGTGTATGAGCTCATTGCATGAGAGAAAGTTTCATGTGCGCAATAAACTGATAGCTGATGAGCATTGGATAGAAAACATGAATAGAAGACCAGTAAGTACGAATTGTCTGCAATATTTATTCCTTTTTCATACTTATTTAGTAGCATATAGTAATTGAGGTTAAGTTAGGTCAACCGGTATTCTCCACGTGGATGTAAGGGGATATTGTAATGTATTTACATGCACTTGACCAAAAAACATGACAAGTAACATTGGGAGCTTTCCAACAAGCGACACAAGTCAACACAAACATCGTTTTATATTTTTTTTGGCAATGAGTAACAAAGACAAAATGACACTTGTGTCGACTTGTGTAGCTTCCCGAGAAAAAATAATTTTGACTAATTATATATGATCATATATTATTGTTTATATGATCAGATCCGAAAATTGGCCAGGTCTAACCATGCATGCTCATATAAAGTCATATAGACGGTCATATCTATTCATATATGACCATTAAAATAATCACATCTATTCATATATGAGTCACGCATTGTAATCCGTTTATTACGGATCAATTCGATATTTCTCTGAAATTCATAATGACTTATATTTTATTCTTAACTGCTTTACTGTCAAGAATCTCAAAATGTTTTATCATTTGGAAACAAATTTAAAAGTTAAACACATAATTCTTGTAAAAAAAGTGGAGATTTTATGTTATTTAAACTTAAGGATATTAAGTCAATCTGTCAAGTTCTGAAAGTCGGTGATTATATATGTAAACGACCGAATACTGTTAAACAAATATGGTGAATAAAATGATTTTTTAATATAATACTTTATTATTTATAATAAAAACCCATTATATTCGATAACTTTGTATTATAATGTAGTAAATATAATTATTTAACATGCTTATTATTATCATAAATATTTGTGAGAATATATTCAATTTATTACGTTTATTTGAAAATACAATAAAATGTATAATAAAAATATATTTGGAAAAGCAATAACAATGAGGTATATATATATATATATATATATATATATATATATATATATATATATATATATATATATATATATATCAAGAGACACGGTAGTGTCTCGCGCCAAGTACGCGCGAAGCGAGACCCCGTGACTCTAATATACGAGGCAACACAGTTGCAAGCATCTCGAGATTTTGAGATCTCGATATATATATTGTCATACATGAATTCATATATAGTTAGATTGATTAGATCTAATCATATATGAATCTGTACCTACTCATACGAATTAGAATATATTAGTCACATCAGCATAGAAATGGTCAGATCTAAATACGCACAATTATATATGGATATATATCTAGTTATATATAAAATCATATATAGTCAGGTGCGAGTTCATATTAGCCAGTCATGATTAGATAGAATCATACATAGATTTAAATATAGTCATATATGAATTCATATACAGTCAGATATGAGTCAGGCTTGATTAGATCTAATCATATATGAATCTGTACCTACTCATACGAATTAGAATATATTAGACATATCAGCCTAGGAATGGTCAGATCTAATCATATATGGATCCATATATAATCATACAAGGAGCAAGATGTAAATATACATGATCATAAATATACCCATATGTATTTGTTTATGATTCTATACATAATCATATACAATTATATATGATTAGTCAAAATTATTTTTGTTTTTGTCAATTTTTTTTTTTTTTTTGCATATATCTTGTGAAAGATTGATTTTATTGAAAAAAATAGTTATTATTAAGATGAAAACTTATTAAATTGTCTACAAAAAAGTATTATTCAATTTTTTTTATAACTATAATAGTTTTCGGAAAAATGAGCTGCAAATGTCGCGTAAGTAGCTAGTGAAGTTCAAACACTTTTTATATTATACATAAAAACCCCTATTTTTTATTGTACTATCTTTTTCTACTAATTAAATTGAACAACTTTTCTGATAAAAATTGAAGTGTTGCAAAGAGAACATAACATAATTTGACCTTAGGTGTAGGCATTAAGATCATATAAAGGACACTTTTAATTTTTCTAGTGGAACAGTATATTCTTGAGACTAAATCAAGTCAAAAGTTCTGTACTACATTTCCCTCCAACAAACAATTATCGAGATATCGTATTGAAAAAGTTACTAAGTTTTCCTTAAAAAATATTAGGCAAATAAAAAAGTGTTTCAGACAAAAGTTGTTCAAATTAATTAGTAGCAACCTTCACGCGGTACACCTTGGCTAATGCTAATGCCGGCGGTACTTGAACTTTGTCAACTCATATCTCAAAAAGTACTCAACCGAAAGAAGTTTATTGATAGTGTTTTGAAAAGCTCTCGATGTCAGCTACAAGAATATTAAATAAAAAGTGGGGGTTTCCATTAAAAATTTTAAAGTTAATTTTGAAAGCTTTTCCATACTTCCGCTCAAGGTCAAATAAGTACCATCGTTTGATGCATTTGTTGAAGCCCTACAATTTATGTATAAAACATTTTTTCTAAAATGTCTTGTTTTCGAGATATTTCACCGGTTCCAGACTTTTTCCTCACTCGGTATATATACATACATATATATATATACCAAAAACATTTATAATTTTTAGTTTATTATGTTAACTTGTAAGTTTATTCATTTACTAGGTTTATTCGTTAACTAAGTTGATTTACGTTTAATGTTGATTTACTACTAAATGATTTTAAGTTACCTGTCATATAAATTTAAGAACAATGCTTAAATCTGATTAAAAAACATTATGCAATATATTTCTGTCTTTATTTTGTCTCTTTTTCAATGTAATTTAATTTTAATTTTGCATTTATATTACTGTAGAAAGAATTATTTACTTTGACATCAAACAGACATCAAAATGACGTCAAAATGACAGTCATAATCACCATCAAGGTATGGGATGTTTTGCAGTCATAATGCCATCATTTTGCCATCATTTTGATCATTCCTTTTGACATCATACCCCTCGTCAATTTGATGGAAATTTAACATCACTTTGACTAGGTTGTTTTCGCTGGGTAATTTCAGTTTTAGTTATGTAGGTCATTGACTTTTTAATCATTTTAAATATATATGTTTTCGGGAATAGCTGTGCATCGAAATTCGAAATTCTCGTCAACCGTTTTTCTCCCCATGTCGCGACCGCTACCTCGCTAAGGCCACGCGTACCGAGCCTTGTCCCAAAACAAACGATCCGACCGTTTGCCGTTGTTGATCACGCATCTTCTGCGTGATCTTCTAAACTTGCTCATCCGATCTTGCCTACCGCGCTCGAGCTGAATTCGCTACCGAATCCCGAGCTATACACATCTAGACTAAGCTATCACGTTCGGACAATCGCCACCGTGTTCGAGCTTGTAACGCGCCGAACCGCTCGCCTCTGCTCTTTTAATAAAATTGAGTTTTAACTGCAAAGTTTTGTGAAAGTCATTCCGCCTGGACGTGCGAGCCTTCTGATAAGGCTGTGCCAGCCTCCCACTAAACAATATGTGTCGAAAAACATTAATATAATAAAAGATACATAGATACCGCTTCGTTTATTTAACAAATTGTAATAGATGTATTTAACAATTGTAAGTATAACTCATTCTCTGTTGATACTCTCTTCATATTCTCTAATCCCATTATTATCCTAATTAGCAGACAATGTTTTTTAAACGTTTGAAAAACATTTGAAAATCAGTTTCAAACACATATTAAAAAACGTTTGAAAAACATTGCCTGTTGATTGAGGCCGCAACATTTCGGCAAGCTACAACAGGGGCTGGATTCTTGAATTTATTCGCAAGAGAAAGGTATGCGCAAATTCTACTCTTACAGAAAAGTTGCAAGTTGATCGCATGGCTTTTAGTTAATCAACTTGCAACTTTTCTATAAGAGCAGAATTTCCGCATACGTTTTTCTTGGGAATAAATTCAAGGATCCAGCCCCAGGTGCGCGCGCGCTGTGCCTTAAAAGCCTCATTAAAAACGTATAAAGATTTTATTTAAATTTAATTAAATTTAAATTAGATTTAGAACTTATTAAGAACATATAAAGATCTTATTTGAATTCAACATATTAAGAACATATAAAAGTTTTATTTAAATTTAATGAAATTTGAATAAAATTTACAACTTATTAATTTCATATATGGTTTCAATAAGATTAATATTTAAATTGAATATATTAGCTAATTAAATCGTTATTAAGCCAAATTAAATACGAATATTTTGATGATGAAATGATACTATAAGAAGTACGTATATATATTTTGTATACTGCGAAACATACGTACGAGTAAAACACGTCGATTAAGAATATACGACATGTGGTGACCGTCAATTTGGTCCCCGGAAAAAATTTCCCCGGAAATAAGTTCCCGGAAAAAATTTCCCCGTCCAAAAAATTCCCCGACAAAAATTTCCCCGGAAAAATCCCCCTCGAAAAAAACGCCCCAATCACAAATTTGCACAAATGAGTTGGGTTAGGTTATTTATTATGCATAATGCCCACAGACAAAAAAGACTGTTCGATATATCGACAATTCACTGCTTTAAAGAAACAAAGTGCAAATAAATTAATAATAATATCGACAAATCACTGCTTTAAAAAAACAAAGTACAAATAGATTAATAAAGCCAACACAAAGGCTCTAAATAATAATAACAGATAACTCATAATAGTTTTTATAATGACAATGTGGCAGCAACATCTTTCAAATATTTTAATACATCCTGTCGGCTGTAGATTGCAACAAGACTTTTCAACCGCGCATCGTTGTCTTTGTAGCGTCTCTGTCTGGTATTCGCAGGAGAACATTCGTGAACATTCGCGCGCGCAATGTGAGCTTCCACGAGACCCTGCTCTGCTTGAATCAATTCAACAAATGGCAACAACATAAGGTGCGATCCATTTGCTCTCCGATGTAGTGCACAGTGCCAACCTTCCACTGCATTATTGGTACGAGCAGTAGCCATCATATATATAAATAATGACACACACAATTTCAAATACAGTAGACATCACCCGACAAGATATCCCGGTCGGTTGTTTCTCGAAAGATTTTTGGATGAAATATTTTCCGGGGGGGGGGGTTTCCGGGGAGATTTTTGGATAGGGAGATATTTTCCAGGGGGATTTTTTCGGGGAGATTTTTTCCGAGGGACGTTTTTCCCGGGGGATCCGTTCCTAGAGCCCGACATGTATTCATATGTTCGAGATTTTTAATGAAAATGTATATCGGCATTTCTTCTTATATTCTTAATTAAGTTTTATATATAGAACAAATATGAGCCATATTAATGCAGTTATTCAGCATTAATTTAAATCAAATAAAATTTAAATAGAGATTTTATTAAGATCCATATAAAGTTCATATTTAACTTTTTTCCGCGGGATTCATAGAACCAATGCGATGCAACCAATGTTGTACACTATTAAGGGATTATAAGACTCTGACAGAAGTAAAAATTAGAAAAAATCACTTATTATTTAATTATTTAATTAACTGTGTGTGTGTGTGTTTGATATTTTCTATACAATATAACTTATTTAGCATGTTTTAAAATTTTTTAAATCAAAATTTCTATTATTTTTTTTGCTTATTTTATGGCCTTACTGTTTTTTTTCCTATGTTTGTTTTTATACGCTAATCTATATACTAAATATCGTAAAATATCTATAATATTAATAATATTAACAATAAATAGATAATGTTCGCTCGATATAAACAATTTAAACAAGGGTATGTTGATGATATTGCAATGGATGCTTGTAATGAGATCGATAATATATTGGAGGTTTGTAATTCTTTGCATGCACGATTGCAATTTACCTGTGAGATCGGACGGGAGGGCAGACTTAATTTCTTGGATGTCACCATTATCATAGAGAATGAAAGGGTTATTTTCGATCATTTCCACAAACCTACTTTCTCTGGCAGATATTTAAACTTCAATTCGAACCATCCACTTTGTCACAAAAGAGGCGTAATATACGGACTTACGGATAAGATCATCTCTCTGTCACACCTACAATTTCATAAAATAAATTTTGACGATACGATTAACACATTACTTAACAATGGATATCCGCTTGGGTTCATTTTTTCTACTATCAGAAGGAGGATTAAATTCCTTGCTCACAACGTACTACCTCTTAACAACTATTCTTTTGATAATAAGACTCCCAATTTTACAATTCCGTACATCAGATCTATTTCAGAAGGTTTTACGACGTTTAATAGCAAAAAAACATCAATTTCCGCCCGGCGTTTACGATTCCGTTCAAGTTGAACAGTTTTATTACAACGGGTAAGGACAAATTAGAAAAATCGGCATACTGTGGAATAGTTTACAAGATAAGTTGTTTTGATTGTGATGCTACTTATGTGAGGCAATCTAAAAGACAGCTTAAGACCAGAATAAAAGAGCATAAATCTGACATTATGAAGAAAAGCGGATCTCCATCAGTGATTAGCGAACATCGTCTTAAAACGGATCATAGATTGGATTGGGAAGGGGTAAAAATTTTAGACAATTAACCGATTTATAATAAACGACTCATTTCTGAGATGCTGCATATCAAAAGACAGAGCGAGGGTCTTAACAAACATAGTGACACGGAATTATTGCCAGAAGCTTATCTCCCGATTCTTAACGCACTCCCTCCTTCCTGATTCCCACTTAGGTTCCTTTCCCCTCCTATTCTCAGTCCCTTCCTCTCGACATTTCTTTGACTCTCGCATTTGACATTAGACCGACCACAACTAAACAAGTTTTTCTCGACACGCGTTTCGGCGGTTGCAAGGTATCAATAATATATTTGATTTATATTGGGATTTTAATTCCAACACTTATAAATCTAATAATTTATACAAGGACATTCGGCATCAGTCCTATCTATCCCTTGATCGCAACGTGTTGGACAATAGAGACGGATCCTTCCTCGATCGACTTATGGACGCTAAAAATAGTGGACACGATGATCGGTGTTTCCTGCTCCGGCGAGATGGGATTGGGATTGATACAATGATATGTATGCGACTGACGAAACTCGGTAGCATGTAAGGATGCGATTGGCGCTTAATTATATTAAGATAAGAAGGTATTGTAATATTTTAACATAAGACCATAGGGGGGTACTGTAATAATTTAATATGTAACGACTTTTTTGTTATTCAACGATCAATGTCATTGTACACTGAAGAAGGCCACAGTTATGACCGAAACGTTTGATCATTTTTATTTTTATCAGAATATGTTATATTAGCACAAAGATCTAGATAGCTCGCTAGCCCTTGTTTAAATTGTGTTATTAATAATATTTTTATAAGATAAATTTAAGACATTAATAGTAATCACAAAAAGTATTAAAAAATTCTTAATCAATATACATCCAGAAATCAAAATTATCGGTATACAATACAATTAACAATTTTGGTAATAAATGTTGCTTGTTATTAAGTATCACTAGTACCACTCTATGTATGTTTTCTGATTAATATAACTGATATGTAGATATCTGATAGTAGAACACGTAGACATATAGTCTCTCCTTCTATAATTATTTAGATTGTCAAATTAAAAATCGTGATGTTTGTCTGTATATCGTTTTCAGATTCTCGCTTGAATAAGACCTGCAATTATACAAGAAGTGATTAAAAAAGGAAAAAATGTAATAGAGGAATAATATTTAAAATAATAGAATTATGCATTACTCGTCAATAACGCCCTTTTTTTTGCAAATTAAATCGTGCTCGAGCAGATCTTCAGCGCCACCTCGCTCTCTATCAATTTCTGCAGGCTTTTGTCGTCGTTCTCGAGCTCGTTACGTGTGTATTGTTTGTGAGTACAAGATCGTCGTCGTCGTCGCACTACGAGATTCTCACGGTTATATTTGGTGAAAATAAAGTTATAAAAAGATGGCGACCGCTAACAACCGCTAACGGCGCTAACTACTCAGCGCTTCTGTCCAGCCAAATATTACGTAGCAAGCGCTCGCTGCTTACGTGCCCTTAGCTAAGCAGATGTTCGGCAAAACGCAGCCAATGTGATTTCTGTCCAGTGCTCTGAATGTCAACGTGAAGAAATTTAAGCAAGAGCGGGTAAACGGCGGGAGTAACTATATAGTTATTCCCTCCGTTTACCCGCGCTTGCTTAAATTTCTTCACGTTAACATTCAGAGCACTGGACAGAAATCACATTGGCTGCGTTTTGCCGGAGAGTCATATGACTCTCTTAAGAGAGGTACGCCTCTCTTCATCCTTTCATTTTCTTCTACTATGTAGACCTCATTTTCCGCCAATAACTGCAGGACTTAACATGAGCTCTTAGGCGGTCTTTTGTGGAGAAGGACCCTTGGTCTGGGTCAAGCATTACATCCTTTTGGCGATAAACGAATGGCGCAAGGCTGCTCTCGGATTGTCGACGGTTCTGAAACGTCTGACTACGGAAAAATACGCGTGGCCTGTCGTGCGTCGTACTCGTCGTCACGCTGTTACGCCTGCAGCCCCCGTGGACACTGAGCCGTCCCGGGGGCGTGCACATGGCGGAATGTTGCTATAATTAGAGTCCTATATTAGTAGAGAGACGCAAACTTGTTTCTCCTTCTGATTGGTCGGTTATAGACCAATAGACAGCAGGGCGTACGATCATAAGATTGCGGCGGCGGCAGAGTGGGAATCACAGACCAGTCCTAATACAGTCGTCGTAGTAAATTAATATCGTATGGGTATACGAGCACAAGATGGCGACGGCAGCAAAGTGGGGGTAAAGTTTGCGTCTCTCTACTAATATAGGACTCTAGGTAGAATTAGAGAAATGAAGCATTGCGCATTATGGGGGAGAGTGGGTAGTCATGTGACATACTTTGACCAATCCAATGTAAGCGGCATTGCAAGTCGCGAATTTATAACACAGGTTTATATAAGACTATACAAAACTATATAAAATAAAAAGATTATGTTTTAATTATATTTTATTAGAAATAAATAAAATATAATAAATATATAATATAATAAAATAAATAACAAATAAAATATTAAAGAACAATAAAATATAATATGTAATAAAAAACTTATAATTGAATTTTGTTGCAAATATGTTTTAGCTTCATATTTTTCCATTTATTATTTTTATTTTTTAAAATGTTTTGTTCTTTAATTTTTAAATTTATGTTTCGCAATTGGATATAAGTTCTTGTTCTCACTAAACAATGAATTACCGGTCGTGGAAATAATTCTTTGTTCTGTATTCTACAAATTACGCGATCAGTGACTTTGTCAAATATACCAGATTCTTTATTGAAACTGTTGCCATGAAATTTAAAGAATTCTTCTTCCATAATTTTGGCAACAACTTGAAAAGCGTCAGATGGATAAATGCAGTTACCTCTTGACAAGCACGATAACCAATGATGCTTATCAAGAGACTGTAGTTTAGCAGTGGGCAGGCCAAGGTGACAAAACAAAAATCAAAATCTATATGCAACATAGCCAGCTATGTATACTAAAGCCTCAGATTCAATTTTTTGGCGTGCTATATCTTGTTCAAATTCTTCTAATAGCTTCCACTCGTCTACCGTCGCATTATGAATATGGAGTAAAGTTTCTAAAGAACATAAATAATACAATAAAATATTAGAATGAAATAGAATGGAATAAAATGGAATAGAAGTAATAAAATATTAGTGAAATAATATTAAAATGCTATATATATAATAACAAAAAATAGATTTTATAATACTAATAATTTTTAATTTTTTTATTTTTACAACTATTATACATATTACTTATTTCACTTATTACTTATTTTTACTTATTTTTATTTTTATTTATTTTTACCTTTTACTAAATTTATTTACAAAATTACCTGTACCTTTTTCTTCTTCTTCTCTTTCTAATTCATGCATGTTATTAGAATTTTCTTCTATTTCTTGCAGTCCTTCATTAAACATTGCTATTTCCGTTGCAACTTCATCCTGTTCAAAATAATCCATCAATTCTGATTGAGAAGAATTGCTAAAATCTTCTAGATGTGCGATCGGAGTTGAATTTATATCTGTTTTAGCATTTTTCTTTTCTGATATTCCATAGTCAGAATGTTTTCCCAGGATATACCATTTTAGACGTGTTTGACATTCTACGGGTGACGGATTACTGTGCATTCCTCCCATCGATCTGATGTGTGGAAAGAAATTTTTAAGTATATCCTGGCACAGTCGTCTGGTAATTATATATTCTGGAATGAAGTTCTCGCATGTGTATTTTTCCTTCAAATATAGAAGCAACTCTTTGAGGGATTTATTAGATAATAATATCCCTTTTTGAAATGGCATAAGGGATTTTTTTCCACGTACTCTCATTTTTAAAATAAACTCATTTATTTTATCAAGAGTGTTAGCTATCCTGGTGTTCTAAATAAACTCCATAGGCACGTAAGCCACTGTGTTTTCCATATTTGGATTGGGATATTCAGAAGATCGAACCAATTATTAATTAGTTCCAGCATGTCCCCCATTTCTTTCCAATTTTTATTTTTAAAAAATCCTTGTTGTCCGCAATATTTTATGGCCGTAGCATTTCTGTTGGAAAAATTTGGGCTACTAGTTTCACTTTTTGCCGTTGAAAGCCTTTCGCATCAAGATGGTCTCTATTTAAATTAAAAGCTATTTTTAAATCTTTTTCATTAAGAGCTACTAATTCTTCTAAAATTGATTTATTAAATATTAAATTATCTATATTAAATCCGGAATCGAATAAATTATTTCTCATTAATTTGATCAAGTGAGGAACGTCTGCGAACATAAAAACTTTTAATGTCTCGTCCGCCGGATGTAAGAAAAAATGTTCTATTTTCACAGTATTATCACTTATGGAATTTTTTGATGTCTCAATTCCAACATTAAGTTCTTTCCATAAGGCTATATTTGTTGAGCCCATGTCACTAGTTACAGACACAAAAATGTAACCAATTTCGTACAGAGCTTGTATAATTTCAAATAAAATATTTTTTGTCATTTGTTGAGAAAAAGCGTAAAATATTGGTTGTTTCCAGCTACCAAAAAGTCCTCGAGCCATTGCAAATTTGCACGATTTATGTGGTCCATATACTTTCTGCTCTCGACGTTCTAAATCAATTTTATTCGAAATATATACTTCATCAAAACTCAACGCAGTCAATTTATCAGCAATAGATAAGTTTTCTCCTTTTTTCTTCATAATTTTAAGTTGTGTAATATTCCTGGTTTAACCGTAAAATTATAACTCCAGTTTCGAAGCGTTGATTCAAAAGGAAGCGGTATCTTTGTAACCTTGCGTAAATATTTATATGCTCTTCCACTCTTCGATCTTAGAGCAATAGCAGATGAAATATCTTCCGCTGTCCATTTTATTCGTTTTTGTGTTGGACTTAAGAGATTCTTGATCTGACCTGGTGTAAATACTGTACTCAGTAAATTAGATGCAATTTTTTGTCCATGCCTTTCAATATCTTTTTCTATGTCCTTATCATTTCTTTGTAACATCGTCTCAAGTTCCACAATTTGATTAATGAGCTGTTTATTTGTCTCGCTCATTTGAACAAGTTGCTCATTTTTTTAATTCAATTCCATGAGAAGTTCGGAATGCTTTTCGACGTTGAAGCTTGGCTGGATATCGGTTTGTACAGAACTATAAACACATATAAATAATATTTAAAAAATTATTGAAAAGTATGTTAAATCTTGTTCCTTCTTCTTAACAAATTTTTGAATTATATACGATTTTTTAAGTAACATCAACGTTTTTATTAGTAACCAAAAAATTTCATTTTGCGTTTTTGCTCAATATTTCAATATTTTTACAGTTTTCTTATGACACAATTTATGATTAATTATATAATATAATACTACATATCATAGATAAACCTTTTTCATAAATTAGTTTTTCGTGAGTTCATATAAAGTATATACGTACATTTCGATGAATTTGGCATTTTCAATTTCTGCATTACTTTCTTCCTGTTCCGTAGCATTGTCCAAGACGACGGAAGTAGACCTTTCATTGTTATCCACTGATTCCTTGAATTTTTCAGTACAGGCTTCTGCACAGTTGTTTTTTGCACAACTGACTAATTCAGAATATGTTGGTATTCCGGCACAACTGTCACATAACAATAAAATAAATATGTAATTATAAATTCTACATAAATAAAATTAATTTATTTACTTATCATTCAATTTTATAAATTTTTTGAAATTGTAAAAAATATAACACAATTTAAAAAATTACCAAGGTACTTTTATTCGTGGTTTAACATCCTCATTTGTTGAAAGTGTCCAAGAACTAAAATTTTTTTCCGCCTTTCTTTTGCCAAATTGAGATGCAGTGTTGGTATAGACCCTTTTTTAAATCGACGAATCATTCGTGGTTTGACATCTTTCGATCGTGGTTGTGTCAGTTTGTCCTCGAAAGAGTCGGATGTAAAATAAATTTCACATATTGCAGCTAAAAATTATATTTTTAAAAAATTATATTATTCTAACAATACTTTTAATTATATTATTTTATACACAATAAACATTTCTCAAATTAAAAAAATAATAAGTGCAAATTTTATTATACATTGTATCGAACTAGTTGTATATTACCTTTACGAAGTTTTATTGTATCTTCCTTTCGTCCACATGTTTCAAGCCACTTTTATTGCAAATGAGACTCTTGAGGAAATTGATACAATTTAATGTCTTCCTTCTGGAAGAGGCACCGTGACTGGTTTTTTGCAGTTTGGAACTGCACACACAGGCATGATTTCTGACGGAACAACAATACCAATATCAAATTATTTGTTTAAACATGTATTAAAACGAGGTTAAGTTACTGATCCGCTTTACGTGAAATAGAGCCTATGTATCAGTAAACTCTTTACAGAAAAAATAATATATAAATGTGTATAAAAATACTTACCTTTTTCTAATAGAGCACTATAAATACAGAAACACCGTAATATAAATAAAAAAAATATATTAACAGCGAAGAGAACACGATTAATGGTAGTAAACAATAATACGTCATTCTGTCACCATATTGTTTCTCGCATTGCTGCTTGTATTTGATTGGCTGATTTTATTGACTACGCATCCTTCGCAATGCTTCACCTCTCTAATTCCACCATGTCCGCTGGGTACCCAGCTTGCCGGGAAGCTAACGGGGTTCAGGTGACTCGGGAGCATACCCTGGGCTCTCGGCCGGTGTCGACCGATGTCACCGGGTTTCATTCCCGTCAGGGTAACAACGGGAGCACGCCCTGGGCTCTCGGGGTTTCGACCGGTGCCAGCGGGTTTTATTCTAATTGCCATGTTGTGTAGAATGCAACAAGCATTAACAATGAGAGCTATATAACAAAATATTTCATTAATATATATACAGACTGCAAAAAATAGTAAAATTATAAAATAGTAATCTTAAACTAACATATAAAATAATGAAAAAGCAAAATAAAACTTAATCATAAACTTAATCATGGCTACTTTCGTGACAGATCAAAATGATTTATATTAAAATGATTCGTGCAGTATAATTGTTCAAATTTGAAATTTTGTTAGAACCAGTATAATGAAATTTCACATTTGACCAATCATAACCACGGATTATTTTAATCTGGATTATTTTGATTCTGTTGCGAAAGCAGCTAAAAATACTAATAGAAAATTATAAAGAAAATTATAAAATAAATGAAATTAAAAAGTAAAATTACCAGCAAATTGTGGAGAATAATGTAAAGCTTGTTCCTTTCGTAAGCAACGCCAGCGACCTTTTAGAATGCCGAAACATCGCTCTATAATCACACGAATCCTTACATGATGATCTGTATACCTTGCGCCTGGAGTTCCTTCTACTTAATTCAATTTTGGCGTCAGTAAAAAAAGTAGAAGAGGGTATGCAGAATTAACTAAAATACGTACAATGTTAGTCTTTAACCAATGCTAAGATTTTTGTTTGATAGATGCATAATTAAAGAAAATTATAAGTACTATTAAAGAAGTTCAGTAAAGCATGAACATAATTAAATATAATTCTTTTTATTAATATTATTACTGGACAATATAATTATTTACCTAGAAGCCTAGAAGGAATTTGTTTCACCTTCTCTGTGCCTTTGCTCTAAATGAGCAAATACTCTCGATGATCGGAGCACTTGGGCATCGTGTGTTCGGCCACCATGAGCACTATTTACGGCAAGAATTTCGCAGTTGGAATCACAAATCTGAAATCTATTGCTCCAATAACTCCTGGAAAACCGCCGTTTCTGAAAAATCGTTATTGTTCTTTAAAACTGCAATTTGATCAAAAAGTGTGTATATACTGTGTTCGGCTATAGATGGGAGAAAATTTAAGGAGTGATTCTAGAATTTAAAATAAGACAAAAATCAAGAATAATAAAACAGGTAAATATTTGGACATTATATGATTATAAAACGAATAAGCCTCTACCGAAATTTTGTTATTTTTGATTTTGTAATTCTGAATATTTAAATATTCACATAAAAATGTTTAAAAAACGTAAATATTTAAACATTGATAATTAAAAAACGAAGCCATTCTTACCGGTGTTTTAGATTTTTTATGATTAATAATATTGCAGTTGCCGACGTTCTCCAATTTATTCAGGTTTGCTAATATTGTTGCCATTTTCTCGCTTATTTTGTCTATGTCTAAAAATGACACATTTTTATATATGCACATATAAAATAGAACCTATATTGTTATAACTTTTTCGAGATGCTGATTGGTTATTAACCCTTACTTGCCACACTTCTGTAGACATCACGTACTTGCCACATTGGGGTGGAATCTACCCCAGCGACAAAAATTGTTATAACAAATAAGCTATTCAATATTTTAACTTGCCAATTTTTTTAGAACTTCTTAAAAGTTTACTTTTAAAAGTTATGTAGGTTATATAGCCAAAAATTAAAATTATGTATGATAAAAAAATTAAAATAGCCCCCAACAAATAAAAAAATGGCTGTTTTTATAAAAAAAATTTTTTTTTTTTTTTTTACAAATGTCGCTATAGACCCACTCCTCATAGGTTTCTGTACTTAAAATTAAGGGAATATATGGTCGTGGGGTTGATTTGATCCCAGTGTGGCAAACAAGGGTTAACTTTTGACGCGAGAATTTTAAGTCATGTCGATCTGTCAAAGTCTAATGTGATAAGCAGCGCAATTTAAATTTTGATTAGTTTATTTTTTCGTACGAACGTTGCGAGTGAGCGAAGCGAGCGAGCAACAACCAAAACCTAGTATATATGTATATATGTAAACCAAATATATATATATATATATATATATATATATATATATATATACACACATACATTATATATAATTGATTTATATACCTTGATATAATTTTAATTTGTTTTTCAGCTCCTTATTTTCTATTTGTAATGTTCGTATCTTGTCTTCGAGAACACGCTTTGTTTTTTTTTCTATAGGTTCGTAATTTTCAGAATCCGATGATGTGTCTTCACCCAAATATTTGGAACACTAAAAATGGAAAAAATTTAACATTACATTTAATTTCTAATTACATTGATGATTACAGATAAAATACATAGGTCACTTACATCAAAGCGGGTTCTCTTTTTGTCAGCTTGTTGAGTTTTCTTTAAAATACTTTTCGCCCTTTCTTTAGAGGCATTTATTACATCATGGGTTGTGCGTTTATCCTGCTTATTTAAAATTATATCAAGTATTTGTATATATATTATGAATTGAAGCAGGGCCGACGCATAGCCCATTTATATGAAGTGGGATTAATTTCATAATTATTTCTTTAGAATGTGTCTATTATATAGTACTGCTTAAAAGTCTGAGATCACTTGCTAAAAGCATTCGCTAATTTGAAACATCAGTAGCTCAGCGCCCGATTATATGATCCAAATGAAAAAAAATGCAAATTTAAAAGGAGATTGAGTTTTTTTTGTCGCGCTGAGATCATGTAGATATTATATCATTTTCTCTTTGAACTACATTCAATTTATTAATGTAGTATTTTGCATGTTTTTGTTTTATATCAAATAGCTCCCGTTTTTGTGATTAGAGATGAAAATTATAAAAAGCATTTAAAAGCTTATTCTTTCAGTTTTATTTTTTGTTTTCTTTCATTTTTTCACATATTTAACTTTTTTAATTCAGAAAGTTGCACCTCACAGTTATCTATTCATTGTCTTATTTTATCAAAAGTGTACTTATAGTTGTAATATAAAAATTAAATTTGAAATTTGCTATTTGCCTTTACTTATTTCTTTACAATAATTGAACTACTGATGTTTAGTTACTGAATGTTCTTGATAGGTGATGTTAGTTAATGAATTTTGACTACTTTGACCTCCCATATCTCTGGAATCAATTCTCACCTCAACTTAAAAATTTTTTGTGATTGATGTCTTGTCATAAGGTATCATTTGATACACAATTCAGTTCCAATATCGCGGGACCAAAAATAGGCTAAAAAACCACTGATTTTGCGGTCACTCTTTTATTTTTGCTCGCGCCTCACGCGTTTTCACCTTCCGCTGACCCGCCATTATTGACTTTCTTTCATTTTATTTTCTTTTTGTTCCTCCTTTTTTCTATTTTGTTTAAAAATTCTACTGGGTTTAGTACATATCAGTCTTTAAAAATTGCGTAACAATAAATTCCAGCTCGAACTACAACTTGTCTAAAATTTTGTCGAGTTTTTCCATAAACTTCTTTTGCATTTCCATTCTTTCCTTGTGTCTTCTATTTTTCCTTCCTCAGTTATTCGGCGATTTTCTGTTATATTTTCCATTACATCTGCAGCTTTACGTTTACCTAGAAATATAATTTAAAATTTATATTAGTTGCTGTTATAATGTAATATATATTTTTTTATATTTCATAGTCTAATTCAATTAATAATCAATAATAGTAGTTACTTACGAGAAACTTTACTATCAGATTTACAGGTAGAAGTGCTACTACCGTTAGTACTTGGAGATTCAGATCTTTCAAAACTGGATTTTCCAGTTTATGAAATAAGTGTTAAAGGTGACATTTAACGTTTTTCTCCGAGAATACTTTCCATAGCCTTAAAATTAATATTAAGATTACGTTTTAAAATTTATTTATTGAAGAAAATTTTACTAAAAAGTTATAGCTTACATTCATAGAGTACATTACGATTAAACACAGATCAATCAGATTTAATAAAACTCTACGCAACTGTACAATCTGATTGGTCTGTGTTCAACTGTAACATAATTAAATAGGTCTATCTCTAAAGTAATACTTACATCATAATATTTCCATGTACGTTTGTTGTTGCCAGATCTCGAATTGTGATCTTTAATGGTTTTATGTCCGCTTCATGGTGTTAATTCGTATCATGCATCGTCTACTTGAGACATCATATCCTTTGGAATTCATTATCGCCGCCTCACGCTATTTCATTCCATACTTTCTTTTGATTTATTTTACCCGAAGCCATAGATGATTCTCGCGATCTGTATTCTTCCAATAGTAGCATTATTGCTGCGTGAGACCATCTGAAATCTGCAATGTAAACCAAATAATGTAGAGTGATAACATTCATTAAAAAATATAATTATATTTCATATTATAAAATTTACTTACTTTCTTTATTTTCTGTCGAGAAATCTTTTTCTTCCTGAGAAAATGTGTTCATTTTTTTTTTTTTTTTTTTTTTTTATTAACGGGGGAGAAATCTCTGGATATCCCCTTCTCCGGGGTGAGGAGGGGGTTATGTGGGAGTTGCACCCACTAAAACTCCCCCGGTGGTCCCTACCGACGCTATTTTTTTTTTTTTTTTGGGGAGGCCCCTGGACAAACGAGATATCAACCTTGGGCCTCCTTACGTCCTGCCTTAATTGGCAAATCCTAGCTAATTTGTAACAGATGGGCGACCACAGTCCATCCGTCACCCCTCCTCCCGGGGTGTCACTAAAGTGACCGTGCGCAGGTGGTAGTCCCCGACCACCCGCGCACCCCCGAAGAGAGAAAATGTGTTCATATCATCTATAAAAATAATGTATGTAATTAACATAAAAAAATCAGATCCAGAAAAGCCTTCAGTATATGCTTTGCCAACGTTGCGATTTCTACGTTGTCTGCTGTTGGCTCGTTTTTCAATATCAATTGCAACTTTTAACCGTTGCTGTTCATTCTGGAAATGTAGAACAAATATAGTGACATTACATTTCACATTATGTATTAATAGTTATATAAAAATTAAAATCACCTAAATATACGTACCGGTAATCCAATATGGAAAGTCGCTGGCATACGACGCAAAATTGCTTGATCTAAGGCTGCGGTCTACTTGACGCTACAAATGCTTTGGAGCGTTTTTCTTCTCCTTCTTTCTTTATTGAAAAAAAAGAGAAGAGGAATGCTTCGATCGTCAAGTGGACTGTGCTATAAATCCTGTGGTCTATTAGTTGTTGTGCATACGCACAACACGTCCGAAATTAAACTTATGGTAACTTATGGTAAAACTTATGTTCCTGCAAACAGGAAAGGATATACAGTGGAAATTAAGATATCAGCAGTATTGCAGCAGTATTAAAGGAGGTTCTACAATGAGTTGCAAACGCCTTATCGCCAGTCGTAAACGACATAATTGATGAATTAGATCACCGTATCACGTTAGCGACTGGCGACAAGACATTTGCACCTTATTGTAGAACCCTCCTAAAGGCTGCGTTCGGAAACATAACTCGAGTACAAATATACTTACAATACTTCTATCAGGATTTTCTTCACGTCTCGCCCTCGTTCTCCCCCGCGTTCACGTCGGCGTCTCGGCGTCGACGGTGACAGACGGCTCGACGACCTGACACGGCCTCACCGGCGGCTTCACACTCTTACAACACTTCGGGATTTAACTTAGGCTGGGCGAGCACAGAGGTTAGTAAATTGGAGATAAGCCATTACGCTATAGACGCTATAAACTGGCTCCGCTGCCTGGTGAACGCGGAGAAATCGCGGCGGGCTATCGTTCGCGCGTCATCACGCGAGCGCAGGAACTAGGAACCGGCTGAGGAGGCGGAGGCGGCGGACGAGGAGAGGCGGAGGAGGAGGAGGAGGCGGGAGTGCAGGAGGAGGAGGAGGAGGACGAGAACGAGGAGAGGTGCCGGAGGACCGGAAAAGCAGCAACTCAGATTCGTCTCGAAGGCATTTATATAAAATTAACGTAACCGGGCAAGAAGCGCGGAATCATTCGACTAGATAAATCTACGATTATCTGAAGTCGCGGTCGCTCCTGCTCGAAACTGCTCCGTATAAAACAATCATCTCGGTGACCAGCTCCGATCCCATTGAAATTTTCGACGCGAACGAGATTCAAGGGACCCCGTAGCTAAAAGAATGACCGGCGCACGCGGCTACGGGTATCACGCACGACTCTCCTGACTCTCCTGACTCTCCTGACTCTCCTGACCCTCCCAAACACCACATTTCCCTGCGGCGGAACCGCGGGATTCGGTGCTGGGCTCTTTCCTGTTCGCTCGCCGCTACTAAGGAAATCCTAGTTAGTTTCTTTCCTGGGGGTCAATCATGTATTAATGTGGAACGTGGAAAGTGAAAAGTTTTATATGACTATCTCTTTTTATTTAACATCAATAGAAAGAGAGATTTTTCATTTGTCACGTTTCCACCCTAGGGGAAAAAATTCATGATTGACCCCCTGTTGCTACCGCTGCAGCGCGCTATCGCGCTATTGACCCCACGAACACAGTTGCGTTCGAAAACGTCACCTGGGGTATACTCCCTTCTTCTTCTAACTCGCTATTTTTATTAAACAATTCCGCGACTGCAATGTTAATTATGAACAAAATATATTATTTTTCTATTAATTATGAACAATATATTTATTTAAAAACAAGTCATCTGCAGTTAGCCTATAAGAATAATAGTTTCCAGAGTTTACCACGTGAAGGTTGCAGTATGATTTTAAACTCTTCATCGGGGTGCTTTTTGATGTGAGTCCCCTTGCCTCTCACAATTCATTATATATATATATATATATGTATATATATATATATATATATATGCGGCAGTTTCCTTGACCGGCGCTACAAGGCGTTACTTTGAGCATCAGGTGACACAACCATGATTTTTATTTTTTTACTCCAAAACTATATTTTTTAAAAATCTGGGAAAATTATACGTTAAAATAGATATTAGTACAATGTTTTTGCAAAAAAACGTTTTTGCAAAAAAACGAGCCGTTTTCGAGAAAAAAATTTTTTGTTTTTTTTCTTTCTTCCTCCATAACTCCTTCAAAAATATAATTTCAAGGTTAATATTTGCAGGAGTTCAAGGTCACATGGATACTAACTTACGACGCCAATATCAACTTCATACTTGCGGGGGCCATATTTACATGCTTATCCCCCTAGGCCCTTTATTTTCCTATATATCAAATTAGCGAACGTTTCGACCCTACCTTAGAATTCCCATTTGGAAGACACCACGAGAAATGGTTTCATAATTTGTCTAATGCTAGCATTCCTGAGGAAGTTGTGTCGTTATTACAATTGGGTGATCGTTTTAATATGCCTATTAACGAAAAGGAGAAAGAAAGGACTGTTGTTGAGTTTATTAAACATATTGAAAAAAATCTATTACATTTTAGAGAACATAATGTAGAAGTTTGCCATTCTGTGAGAAACAGATCTATTCGTATTGTCAATGATTGATACAAAAACCGTATTCAATATAATCCGATAGACAGAAAGTTGATATGTTGGTGGGAAGCGACAAGGGAATTTACTAAAGAACACCGGAACATTTTGTTCACACAAGCGGATAAAGGCAACGTCACAATAGCCCTTAATAGAGATGACTACAATAAAAAAATGGAGGAAATGCTGTCCGACCGTGAAACTTACACTGTGGTAAAGAGAGATCCTTTAAGGAGACTAACCAACGATCTGCTTATTGATGAGATAGAAGAGGAAGCAATTCATCTCAGAACAGGAATACAGAGCCCTCCTAAAAACAGACGGCGTGCTGACTCCTCCTTTCTCTTTTCTTTCCCTTTTCTTTCCTTGTAAGTACATACGGCTCTTTGTTTTCCCTTCTTTTTCCTTTCCTCTCCTCGTCATTATATATACGGCTCCGCTCTTGCGACTATGTACAGTAGCCACTAAGTACTCACAGCAAAATACCACGTAATCGAAAATGTTGAACTACTAATCAGAGGAAAATCTAGTCATGCAAATTCGTTTTACAGATTTTCTGGTTTCCGCGTATTATATATTTATGTGTAATACAGCCTACCCGCTTCCGCGGAGGATTGTAGACGGAGCACGGACCAATAGTAATTCTTGACGACCTCGGGGCCTTGCAGCTCAGGAGGAGCCTTGGTTGTCGAAGTGGCCAATGATCGAGAGGATCCAGTCTACATAGCATTTTGAAAATAAGCTGTGAAGTTCCATGGAGCCAGCGTATGGCGTACTGGCGTATGGCATACAGAAGCTTGGCTTCTGATTATTGATAGATCAAACTTTTCTTCATTATACTTAAAAAGAAATATAAAAAAACTTAATACTGTCACAATTGTATTATAAACTATTATCATATGCATTCAATGTCGTTCCTGTAGGTGAACAAATATCCAAAAGCCAAAAATTTCTTCATTGAGATATAGAAATTTTTTGTAACTTATTTGTAAACATATAAGATGTAACATATAATATGTAAACAATAAGTAATGGTAATAACTAAACTAAAATATATTTTATATTACAATATAATAAAAATAATCTACGAAAATGAAATAAGATATACTTATTAAGTTTAACTTGCAAACCAACTATGAAACTACTACAATATGAATGAAACTATACTTACTACAGGGTAAAAATTATCATCAGATATAAGAAACTTCTGAAATTCTTCAAAGGCATTTTCATTATTTAAAGGGAGTGCAAGAAGTCTTTTCGGTTTAATTACTTTTTCTTCTTCTGGAGCTAACTTGTGAAAAAACCTATAACGCATTAGATTTCCATATTCAACTGTTCCATTCAATTCCTCTTGTCTATCCACCAAAATTTGAAGCACAGCAGCGACATGAGAATCTGAAATAAAGTAATAATATAAAAGGTGAAATACCACTACTTTCATCGTTTCCTTACTTACTCGGTTAGGCGGAGCGCGTGCCCCGAGGGCTTTGTGCCCCGGCGGTCACGGTGTTCTAGAGCCAAGCGTGTCAGAGTGGCGTGAGGCCTCGCGGCCGATCGCCGTTAATACTCCCGCGTGATCCGATTCGAGGACACTGCCAGGCGGGGAATTTGACTGGGGCGGTACATCTGTCAAAGAATTTTTTTGAAATAAGTAATATATATATATATATATATATATATATATATCAAGAGACTTCGCGCATTTTAATTCTTTACGTGTAAGTAGATTAGCTTGAATGTCGCGTATTTTGGTACTTGTCAGATCTAACAAACTACGCTACCGACGTAAAATTAATTCTATTTGCTTTTCAGTGCTTACGTTAAGACAATTAATAGTTTCGCGTAATTGTATCTTCAATTGCCGTATCTATTCGCGTTCTAACAACGGATTTCGGTCGACGTTTGAAACGTACATATTTAATTTTTTTTTCGAAGTGTACTCTAATATCGGAATTACCCCTACAATATTAATATCAGTTTTACAAAATGTAATTAATCTTAAATCCGTAGATCGCAATTTATCTCTTGGCCACACGGAGAAAATTTTATATTAAATATTACTATGCTATCTCACTAACTGCGGACCATCAAGGAATTATACGTTTAAATGCTATGGCCATTGTTTTAAAAACAATAAAGCAACGCAATTTTTACGCTTTCCCATAGTAAACATTTTTATGTCTCAAAGCAAAAACTTGCTGGATAAAAGTTAGAATTACAAAAAAAGTAAAAAATATGTGCGAAATAAATTTTTCCTGTACATTATAGTAAAAATTAACTATTTCCACTTTAAAACAGCGTTTTCAACAGCGTTACTTTATTCATATAGTAAAAAGCAGTGTTGCCATAGTAAAAATTACATGAAGATCATGTAAACATTTCAAATTCGGTAACTCATTGTTAAAAATTCGAGGAAAAAAGGAAAGGAATAAGCGTTGCTTGCAAGATCTTGTCGAGCATGAACGATTTTTGTTGAATAAGTAAACGTGGCAGTCAGCTAGAAATGTAATATATGCCATTTGATTTTTAATCTTTTTTAACTTTGATTTGATTTATTAAATAAAATCTTCATCTTGTGCGTCCAAGTAGAGCCTTTAGGCGTTCTCGTTATTCTTATTAACTTTATTACATGTTAAATTTTAAAATATATTTAATATTATGTTATATTGTGTTGATATATAAATCTTATTCGTATATCAATGACGCTATCTGAACACAAGGGGAAGATTTCAAAGTTAAAAACGGTTAATCAAATGGCGTATATTACGCTTCTAGCTTTGACTGCCACGTTTAATTATTCGACAAAATCGTTCATGCTCGACAAGATTAGTATTCATTGTATATCATTGTATTGTTCTTGCGTTGTTTTTAATATTTGCTAGTTAATAAACTTCAAGATTTTTATAGCCTAGCTGTTTGAAAAAGATGGGTAATATTCGTCTGTTAATTTTCAGACGGATATCTGATTATTTAGATGGAAAAAAATCTGAATTGTTCTCTCAGTGTACGAATTTTTACTATGGCAAATGATAAAATATGTTAAGTAAGTTTTAAATTTTACTATGTGTACTATAATTTATTCTATAAAGTCATGATGGTTCACCGATAATATAAAAAATAGTAAATGTAATTTAAAATCGTATTATAAATTAATATAAAATTTTCTCCGTGCATAGTTTGCTTACAGTCTTTGTACTTACATTACGATGGTGACTGCTGCACTATCTACTTCGGAACTTTATCGGTACATTTTGTTGACAGACATCCTTTCGTAAAATTTATCACTGTACCCGTTTCGCTTCAATGACATAATTTCCTCAATCTGATTCGCACTCGTATGATTGAGATTGGTTCGTTTTCCGCCTATACAGACTTTTTGTAGATATTCTGGTGTATCGCATTTCTTACATATAAATATAATATCTCTGGGCAACTTACATTTATTAGCCAAGTGTCGGCCTCCGTACCTGAAACATGTACCATTAGATTTGTCGCTTGCATTTACATCTGACCTCGTTGGGAAGTTCCCGCTGTTTTGATGTTGACGTTTTAAAACCTCTGAGCTTTTTTGTCTGCTTTTGCCCCCACGTAATTAATTAATGGATACTGCAGCTACCTAGGATGCCAGTGCAGTGCGTTCGTCTCAGACAATGAGTCCGTTCAAACACGACTGACAACAATTCAAGCGAATAAGTCAATACATATGACAAACAATAACTAACCATCCAAATATTGTTCTACAAACTGTCTAAACTTGCCGTATTGTCCTCTGAAAAAAGGCAGGAGCCAATAAACTCAAGAAGAAAAAGAAGAGGAAGAGTTCGTCTCAGAAAGTTCCATGGACGTAACTATCTGGATCGTCTTTTCGAAATTTAAATCTCTTGTCTCCAGCAGCCGGGATTGCGCACGTTTGCTTGCAAGTCCATACACTGAAAAAAATGTCTAGTAAATCCTTGGTTGTAATAATCCAGACTTAGTTAAGATCTCAAATCTCAAGTACTCGCAACTCGTGCGTTTGCGTAAAAAAGTCCGGTGCGTCTCGCTCCGTGTATACTTGGATGTAATTTCACTCGTTTTCTATCAGTTTGAATCAGTCTTAGTCAATCGTTTAAATTGTTATGATTTCGTGAACCCCGAAATCACGAAATTTTAATGATTTATACAGATTGACTGACCGATTCAAACTGATAGAATCCGTGAATTTCGGATATATAAACAGGATTATTAACTAGTTTATTATAATTCCATTTTTTGTACTACAAATTTATTACAATGTGCAGTATTTATTTAAATGAAAACATTTTACAGTTTTGCAAATGTAGAACTCATAACTTTACCAAAAAAAAAATCCTGTACGTAAAAATTATGTGTTATATACAATTTTAATGATTAAAGCGGATTTAATCTGATTCACATAGCTTTAATTACCCGATTTAAATGAATTAAGCGCAGATACGATTGAAACCGATTGAGTCAAATTCAGATAAATCCGAAAATATCGCATTAAATTCGATTCCGGTGTTGTATTAAAATTTCACGATTGATGCGGATTCAATACGACTCATATGGTCATTTTATTTACCCGATTGAAATGGATTGGCATTAATACGATTAAAACCGATTCAGTCGGATTCAGATGAATCCGGAAATATCGCATTAAATCCGATTCCGGTGTGGTATTAAAATTTTACGACTGATGCGGATTCAATACGATTTGTGTGGTCACTTTATTCACCCGATTAAAATGAATTGGCATTAATACGATTGAATCCGATAACGGCGGATTCAGATCAATCCGGAAATACCGAATTAAAAACGATTCCGATTGATTTGTTATCAAAACCGATTCACTTCCAATCGGGCATCCGATTAATCAGATTGAAAACGCATTTATAACGCAGTATTACGCATTTATTACGCAGTATTATAACAAAATTTAAAATATCTCAGGAAATCCTTGATGAAAAAGAGCTTTGTTATAGTGTTTTGAAAACGTCTCGACAAGGGCTACAAGAATATGCAATAAAAAATAAGGGGTCCCATTAAGAAAACTTTGATTATATTGACACGGCCTTGAGAAGGTCATTCAAGGTCAAGTCTATATTTTTATCATCTCCCTCCTTTTATGTCCCGCGCGGCGCGCCGCACGCCTCCCGTCATACCGCCGGCGTCGCGAGCGCGTTGTCGCTCGTTCGTGGCGGACAGCTGACTGCCACAGTATTGTAACAAAATTTAAAATATCTCAGGAAATCCTTGATGAAAAAGAACTTTGTTATAGTGTTTTGAAAACGTCTCGACAAGGGCTACAAGAATATGCAATAAAAAATAAGGGGTCCCATTAAGAAAACTTTGATTATATTGACACGGCCTTGAGAAGGTCATTCAAGGTCAAGTCTATATTTTTATCATCTCCCTCCTTTTATGTCCCGCGCCGCGCGCCGCACGCCTCCCGTCATACCGCCGGCGTCGCGAGCGCGTTGTCGCTCGTTCGTGGCGGACAGCTGACTGCCACAGTATTGTAACAAAATTTAAAATATCTCAGGAAATCCTTGATGAAAAAGAACTTTGTTATAGTGTTTTGAAAACGTCTCGACAAGGGCTACAAGAATATGCAATAAAAAATAAGGGGTCCCATTAAGAAAACTTTGATTATATTGACACGGCCTTGAGAAGGTCATTCAAGGTCAAGTCTATATTTTTATCATCTCCCTCTTTTTATGTCCTACAACTTTTGTCTGAAACATTTTTTAATTAAACTAATACTTTCTGAGATAAATAGCATAATATTAAAAAAAAAAAAATTTTTTTTTTTTTTGAGGTTATAAAAACAAATGTTGTGCGCCTGCGCCTCGTTTAACGTTCGTTTATAGGGACTTTTAACAATATCTTGAATATTATTTACATGTATTTATAATTGAATTTTGATACATAGTATACCTTGATATACCTATATTGGTTTTCCAATTGAATTATTTCTGTACAAAGAAATGAATTTTTATATAAAATCTTGATTCTTGATTCCAAACAGGTCCATTTCTTTAGAATTTTTATTTCTATAGACTTCTTCTTGGGCAGTTGGTATGTGTTAACTTCCCTAGGTAATTCAAGTTCCACTAAAAAGAACTATGAAGGAGTTTAGTTAAGCCTTCAATTTAAGCCAATCAACTTGCAGTTTTTACAGAAAAGCAACAGTTTCATTGGCTTAAATTGGACCAATTTCTAGTATTGTGTACACAAGGCTTTAAAAAAAAAACAAGTAATTTTTATTTTATTCTTGACTTTGAGTCCTTTAGGTATACTTTGATATCTTTATACATAAAATAATAAAAGAAATTAATTGTTGTAAAAAAAAACAGAAAAAACTAGTTTAAAAAATTAGACAGCATTTTGTAAAAACATTTTATTTTGCAAAATTACTATATGTACAAATATATACTTTATATTTTTAAATTATTATTTTTTTATTATATTATAGTATACAACTAATCAAAATAATATTTGTTTATGTCAATTAAAATTTAAAGATTTTTACAGAATTATTTATAAATTTAAAACATAAGAAATCCTAGAAAAATAGAAATTTTCTCACTAGGGTTTAAATTATAAAAATAATTTAAATCTAGGTAACTGTGGTAATCATTAATCATTGACTTAGAGAGAATTCACATCTTAGCAGGATAGCAGAAAGCAGAAAAGCAGCAGCCAATCAGGACTTGCCCTGGTAGTAAACAGAATGTACTGTGCATGCATACTGTAGTATTGCTTACTACCATCGCACGTCCTGAACGGCTGTTGCTTTTTTGCTTTTTGCTATTTTGCCAAGATGTGAATTCTTCCTTATACAATAATAAATTTCAGCTGCTGAGGTGTCTGACTTTCTACAAAAAGGATTAAATTTTAGGTTTAATAAAGAATAAGTGTTTGACATGCTTGACAAAGTAAGGCTGCATCTCCATGGAGAGAAAAATAGCTGAATGGAACTAAAACAGAATTGCTCTGATTGACTAATCTCTAGGTAGGAGCTCTCAAGATGAAATATTAGCCAATCAAAGGAATTCCATTCTAATTCCGTTCCGCTATTTCTTTCTCCATGGGGATGCACCCTAAAGAGGAAGTGTGTTTAATATAAACTTCTCTCAAAAATTAAAGAAACACTAAATTTTTCTTTAAAAATAGGCAAAATTCAAGCAGCTGTAACTTTGTTAAAAATAAACAAAATTTAAGTTAAAAAAAAGGATTTTAAAGTTTGAAATCTCTACTTTCGAAAGATCACTACTATTTTTTAGTTTCTGTAAGTTTGGTAATTTTTATATATAAAAAACTACAAACTGTACAAAATTAAAAATTTTTTCTTACTTTGTGGGCCTATCACGTGCACAAAAAAAAATTTGCGAAAATTTTTGATTTTTTAATATAAAAGTTTGAAGTTTTCTCTACAAAATCTTTTTTTTTTCATGTTTCTACAATTTTTTGTTACTGAGTTATCACGGATTGAATAAAAAATAAGCATTTTGACTTTGATTGCTCATAACTCTGTTAAAAATCATCATACCACAATTCAAAAAACAGATTCTTAAAGCTGAAACTTTGCTCTATCGAATGGTATGTTTCAAAGTAAATGATTCCAAAGTTTAATTTTTCCTATCAGATGCCTTAGCAGTTGAAATTTATAATGCACAGCGTAATGTATGGATTATTTGGCAGATGATGGAGACTGGTCACTTTAATACTGGTCGGTTGTTCGGCTATAGTCGGAATCGGCGAACTATCGCCAAGATGTCTTGGTCGAGGATAAGCTTTTTTGACCCCGCCACGGTATAAACTGCGAGTAGAGAATAAATGGGCTACCTGCCCCGGGAGCTCCGAGGGGGGAGCGGGGCGGGGGGGGGGAACTCGAGGGCGAGGGGGTCCGCGGGGAGGGGGAGGGGGGGCCGTTCGGCTGCTGGAATTTTATCGATGAATATAAACAAAACAACTTGTCTGTGCAATGATCTCACCCCTGTAGAATATGCAAGCTGCCATTCGGTTACGGCGTCTCACACTACAAAAGCGAGCGTCGATGGTCCGACGACGGTTTAAAGATAAAATGGCCGAGGTAAACAATTGATAAAAATTTGTCTCCGATGACGATTCAACCGTTGCGGAGTCCTTTTCATGTTTTTTCTAGGAAGAGCCGCTGCCGATTACGATTTAACCGTCGCGGGCGGTATTCGGTTATGGCGCGGCATATTACAAAAAGCGAGCGCCGACGTCCGGCTGCTGGAATGTATAAACAAAATATGTCCAACGACAATTATACAAAACGCATAGCATCCATTGTCGCCAGGATGATTATTAATCCGCATCTTGCGGATCAGTCTTCGGCTAGCTTTCGCAACGCGTTTCATATTCGAGGGTGAAGGTTTTTTTGTGTCAAGTGGGTGGTATAAAAAACATTTTTTTTTGTAACAATGAACAAAAAAGATGGACAATAATTTTGATATAAATGCAGACGAGGATCACGCGGACGACAGTGATTATTTCAGTGATGAAGACAACGATCATAATGAAGTCATCGATAGAATAGTGCTGCGTTGGGAAATCGCTGCGCTAAATTTACGTACAAGACATTGTGTAATATATTTTTATTTTTCCACGGGTGGTGCACTTGCACTATGTTTTTCGTGCATGATTGCTCTATGGGATCTTAGGCAAGGTATGTACGCTCGCCTAAGACACTTCGTTGCGTTACGCGGAACGCTGGCCGGTATTGTTCAAGATGTCATGCTGCATTATATATAATATTTCCATGTAATATGTGCCCGATTTGCACACGATAAGAAAAGAAAACATTATCGCGGCTCTTAAAAGTTCATACTCGGGGCTGAAGTTTTTTTGTGTCAAGTGGACGTTATAAAAAACATTTTTCAAAAACTTAACAAAACTGGAAATGAATAATAATTTCGAGGCAATAATGGATGTGGATTTATCCGAAGAGGATTGTCCGTTGTCACCGGACAGTGATTATAACAGCGATGAAGACGATAACCGGAGAGAAGTTGTGAATAAAATAGTGTCGCGTTCCGAATTTCTAGCGTTAGATGGACGTACGAAGTGTTGCGCAATTTATTTTTATTTTAAATACGGTTCGGATAAACTGTGTTATACGTGTATGCTTGCTTCACCAGACACAGGTGAGCACATAAGTAAACGTCGAAAGCATGTTAGCCAGCCGTACGAGATTAATAAACGTTCAATTATGCACAGATTGTCGTAATACTCTATTGTCTCAAATATATCCATGTGACATGTGCCCGTCTTGCACGAAGTGATAAAAAAACATTATCACATGTGAAACATTATATACAACGTGCGCAACATGGATTGGCCAAGTGCAGAAGAGATAACTGAAGATTTAATAAACGATATCATTGATGGTTTGCGTAAAGAAGATCAAGGAGTAAAATTGACGAATTTGATATCACCGGTGCAGTTTCTTCGCGATCGCGAACTAGGTATACGCGGAACAAGTCAACGCATCGTTAGACAAAGAGATGACTCAAGCATACACGTATAACACAGTTTATCCAAACCGTATTTAAAATAAAAATAAATTGCGCAACACTTCGTACGTCCATCTAACGCTAGAAATTCGGAACGCAACACTATTTTATTCACAACTTCTCTCCGGTTATCGTCTTCATCGCTGTTATAATCACTGTCCGGTGACAACGGACGATCCTCTTCGGATGAATCGACATCCATTATTGCCTCGAAATTATTATTCATTTCCAGTTTTGTTAAGTTTTTGAAAAATGTTTTTTATAACGTCCACTTGACACAAAAAAACTTCAGCCCCGAGTATGAACTTTTAAGAGCCGCGATAATGTTTTCTTTTCTTATCGTGTGCAAATCGGGCACATATTACATGGAAATATTATATATAATGCAGCATGACATCTTGAACAATACCGGCCAGCGTTCCGCGTAACGCAACGAAGTGTCTTAGGCGAGCGTACATACCTTGCCTAAGATCCCATAGAGCAATCATGCACGAAAAACATAGTGCAAGTGCACCACCCGTGGAAAAATAAAAATATATTACACAATGTCTTGTACGTAAATTTAGCGCAGCGATTTCCCAACGCAGCACTATTCTATCGATGACTTCATTATGATCGTTGTCTTCATCACTGAAATAATCACTGTCGTCCGCGTGATCCTCGTCTGCATTTATATCAAAATTATTGTCCATTTTTTTTGTTCATTGTTACCAAAAAAAAATGTTTTTTTATACCACCCACTTGACACAAAAAAACCTTCACCCTCGAATATGAACGTTCGCGTTGCGAAAGCTAGCCGAAGACTGATCCGCAAGATGCGGATTAATAATCATCCTGGCGACAATGGATGCTATGCGTTTTGTATAATTGCCGTTGGACATATTTTGTTTATACATTCCAGCAACCGGACGTCGGCGCTCGCTTTTTGTAATATGCCGCGCCATAACCGAATACCGCCCGCGACGGTTAAATCGTAATCGGCAGCGGCTCTTCCTAGAAAAAAACATGAAAAAGACTCCGCAATGGTTGAATCGTCATCGGAGACAAATTTTTATCAATTGTTTACCTCGGCCATTTTATCTTTAAACCGTCGTCGGACCATCGACGCTCGCTTTTGTAGTGTGAGACGCCGTAACCGAATGGCGGCTCGCATATTCTACAGGGGTGAGATCATTGCACAGACAAGTTGTTTTGTTTATATTCATCGATAAAATTCCAGCAGCCGAACGGCGCCCGTTAGTCTTTGTAATACCCCGCGCCGAAAACGCAAACGTCCCCTCCCCCCTCCCTTCTCCCCCTCGCCTTAGAACGCGGACACCTACTCCCCCCCTCCCCCCCCCACCCCCTCGGCGGCACCCCTTTTGTCAACGATATGTTTATAAATATTTAATAAACAACATGTCCCGACGCGCTCAAGTCCCCCCCCCCCCCCGCGGACCCCCTCGCCCTAGAACGCGGATACCTATCCCCTTCCCCGCGGACCCCCCTCGCCCTCGAGTTTCTCCCCCCCCCCCCGCTCCCCCCTCGGAGCTCCCGGGGCAGGTAGCCCATTTATTCCCTACTACTGCGACTCGTATTTCCTCGGTCTTGCGGAAGCCGCAAATCAAACGGTAAACCCCGTTACGATATCTCGATAGCAGCCACAGTACGGTAATTCCAACTCAACAAAATACCTTAGAGATAAATCCTTTATAATTTTTTATATTATCGCAGTCTTTTAGGAAGAGGAGAGAGAGCCCAGCGCAATTAGCACATACAAACTGCAATGGTAACAATGATATGTATTTCAGATAGATTAGGTATAACAGGTGGTCGTATCTTGCATAATAGATGGTCGTAGAGTGAATCCTGCAAGAGTGAATATCGCAAAGATGTTGCTTTACAAGTACACTAATTACGAGATTCAACCAATACGCGACGATGCCTCGCCGATCACAACAATTACGCGAATGATATCTCACGATTACGCGACGATAATTCCGCAATAACTACGCGAATGATGCCCCACAATTACGCGACAATACCTCGCACAATTTTCATGATAATTACGCAAAAAATGTCTCACAATTACGTGAATGACACCTCGCTAAGATCCCACAAGGATTACGCGAAAGATATCTCACAACTATAAGAATTAATATTTCAAAACATAACCGATTCGACCCCGTCTCATGGGACGGTAATATGCAAAACGCGAAATTACGCAAAGAAAATGTCGGTGATATCGGCTGCGTCCGAGCTCACTACTTAAAAAAAAATTGCAATTTTGAAAAAAAATTTTGTTTCTTTTAAGTCCCGCCGTTTCCTTAATTTTGCACTTTTACTTTCTCTTTTAGGTTCGTCGACGACGTAATTTTATAGAGAATAAGAAAATTTTTTTTATTTTTGTTTCAGACGAGTACAACAGGCGCTATAACGCCCGCCGATTTACAACTCCGGCGACGAGACCGCGGCCTCGTAACCTCCATAGTTCCTAATACAACCATTATTTTTTAATAAAAAAAATTTTTTTTATTTCTTGAAATGTATAATAAAATACCCTAAAAGTTTGAAAAAGATCCGTCGTATTGATTCTTCAAAAAAAAAAATTCCAAAAGTTACCTTACTTTTTAGCGTGTTACATGAGTCTCCCCCCTTAAGTGCGAATCTTTATCGCGAACACACGCTGCGCGAATAAATCGCAAATTGAAAAATGAACTATTCTCTATATTCTACAAGCCGTAAGACTACGAATGAGTGAGGCCAAAGGCGCGAAGGCTCAGGATTTTATTTCCTCGTATTTCAAGAAAATTCCTACCTTTGTGCCCTTTCCCACCCACCCCCGATAATAATTATTGGACCAATGAGGCACTTAGCTGACGGATAAATAGATGCTACGCTATTTAGATTTAAATGAAGACAAAGGTTGAGTGATGTTAGAAAAAGTGTGTCAAAAATATACACGCTTTCGGCGAAAATAAATAAAGGCTTCTTGGAATCTCTGCTGGAATCTCAGTTGTAGAAATAATATCACGAATAATGATTTCGTTAAATTTCGCGAAATGCAATTTCTAACATTTCTGCCCGCCTAGGTCAGTTGTGATGACAAAATATCCTTTTTAATACGTCGGAAAAAAGTCTTTGATTTGAATACAGAACATAACTTACACTGAATTTTCTGACATACTACTCATATATTCTGAAGAACATTTCTTAGTATTTCTTACATGTATTTGCGTAAAATATCGCAAGATTGCATGTACGCTATGATTAAACGAACCAACTCACAGACGGGGCGCGTGAGCGAGGTAGGAGTCGTTGACACGGTAACCACTCGAATCTGGCCGTTCTCTCCTGCGTTCCAATGTTCCAATATTCATTAGAGTTAAATAAAAATAGTATACGTAAACTATAAATAGTGACGTAAATTATAAATTTTAGTTACTCAGAATGAATATTGGACATATTGGTACGCAGCCTCTTATCCTGTTTCTTGAAAAAATTTTAAAGATTTATTAAAATTAATAATTGTTTATCAGAAAAAAATGCGATCAATTAAATCTCACAAGTCAATGAGTAAACAGAGATTTTGCTCAACTGCAAGCAACAAGTTTCGATCAGCGTAATGCTGCAGGCTCAAGGTAGAAAGGCTGTTTTAGAAGTCACTAGGTCAGGGTCAGGAACGGTCGATACCCCTCTCCCTTATGGACTCGTGTCGTATACAGGGTGAAATACTTGTACAAACTTTGGGGTTGAGTTTTCCACACATAAACAAGAAAAAAAAGTTTGTATATACATATGTTAAGAAATAAATAAAAATTAAGTTTTCTTTAAAAATAATATAACATTTATTATAATATAAAAAGATAATTCAAACGTAGCATTACAAGTTGAGAAATCTGGCAATTTATACGGATGATATGTGTATGTTTGAGGTATATTTGTGTATGAATGGAATAGCTACGGGTGTTACATTAATTCGGAGGTGTTCGGGCAAGATTTTCATGAGGAAAGAATCTATGCAAAATTAACATCCTGCTCGCCAAAATACAATTTGTGGAGTTTTAGGAGTAATTTATATAAAAATTCTGAATGTACTTGTGAGTGTGTGTGTGTGTGTGTGTGTGTGTGTGTGTGTGTGTGTGTGTGTTGGATCAAAACTAAACTAAATTGCAATTAAAGAAATTAAAATAGAAAAGGAATAAAAGTGCCACTCTTAAATGTACGAGGCATATTCGAAAAGTAACAGATACATCGGATGTAGGCCGATAGAGATATTTGTTATTATTATGTATAAACTGGTTATTATTATGTATGCGTATTATGAATAAACTGGTGTTGACCTTGACCCTTCCGCTTTCTTCTCGCGTTAGGTAGTGCTATACAAAGTATTGTTCGAATAACACGCCTTTTGAAATAGCAGCGCTATTTTCCTTGGCTCAACTTCGCAACTCATCGCTTCTCGGAATATGCGAATTATTTCTTCCTCCACCAACTCGCGGATGGAAACGTCATTTTTCATTTTCATATCTGGCCGAAAAAGTAGATTGAAGGGCTAATACTTCTACGCTGCGTGGCATTTAAATATTTCTGCGCCGTATCCAGGTGCCTGTGCCACTCTTCCGGTCGCGGATTAGACAGTTTCGTCAACAATGGTATTGTCGTTCGATTTACCCTCTCGACTTGCCTGTTCGCTCTAGGCATGCCCGTCGTAGTAAGAATATGTTGCACTCCCTGCACTCTTTGCAGTATTCTTGGAAATCGTTGGACCGGTTGGACGTAAATGCCGAACCACGGTTCGAGATAATCCTCTTTGGATTCCCAAAAACATGCGACTGTCTCTTTAAACAAGCCAATACCTTCGCAGCGCTTGTGGTTCTGGTTGCGTAAAGCCAAACAAATTTGGCGAATGCATCGACTATAGCTAATATGTGCCGATATTTCTTATGCGTCGAAGGAAGCGGTCCCAAATGATCGAGATGGAAAGTATCTGGAAGAACCTTGTCCTTCTCAATCGGATGCAACAGTCCATCCTTTTTGCCATGTTTTCTCTCGGCCAGAATGCATGCACACAATAACGCACTACTCTCTCGACTTTCGCTTTCAAATCCTGTATCGAATAATCTCTTTTAATTATCTGTTCGGTTTAAATCGCTGCTATATGCCCCTTGTCGTGTATCTGTCTAATAATCTGCGAATACATCGATCGCGGTACTACCATTCGCTCTTTAATTGTTTGCGCGCGTGTAAGTGAGGAGGGGGGAAGTGGATGAGAAACCACTGACACCAAAGTAATGAAGTAACATAATACTTTATTTTAACAGCCAAAAATAATAATGGATTAAAGACCAACGTAATTTAGAAACACATTTGAATTTGACTAAAATCGAAAACGCGGACATCTTAAATGAAATCTCTATCGACACTCTCTCATTTGTCGTGTCAGATTACCCCGCGCGTAAGATCATTGCAGAGCACTCGACGATGACAGATCTTGCCGGCCGCCTCTCATCTCACGCAGCTCATCATTGAGGCATACCATCAGCGGACCTAATATGATTCTCCTCAGTTTAAATTTCTTTCTTTACCCGGTGGCATATAGCATTAAATATATCAAGAGAAGCAGATTTTTTTGTACTCTTGCTAATGGTACTATAATTTTGTGTGAAAATTTTGCATCTAGTAACACTGATGATAACGATATGATGGTAATAAGTAGAAAATTTTGCGTATGAAAAATTTGTTGCCCCCATCATTTCCATCACTTGATCTTGGTTGCTCTTTCATGTCTATGGAATATCATCATTACAATGCTGGACTGTGAATAAAATCAATCAGAAATGTGTAGCATTGCTTTTCAAGAATGTTTATGCTACGTTTCTTTTGCTTCATCATTAGTACAATAATTACACAGTAAAAAAGATTTTAACACATTGTGTATTTATGTTCCAATCAATCCACTCAAAATAGTTGTTAAAAATTTGTGTTGAATTTTTAACATATTCAATTGTTAATTTAACATTATGTGGTTATGTTATTTGAATATTTTGTGTTAAATTGATTAAACATTTCTTAGTGTTAATATTTGTGTTGTATGTTGTGTTTAATGTTATGTCGTAAGATTAACATAAAAATAATATAGTTTTGTTAAAAAAATATCCTTTTCATTTATATTTAACATTATACAGATGTCAATTGTACATACAAAAATGTTAAATTAACATATTTTTTATTTATATTTAACATTATACAGATGTCTATTGTATGTACATAAAATTTTCGTTCACATATCATCAAACTTTTCTTTGTTTTGTGTTACATTATTTTCTTTGTTTTGTGTTAAATTATGGACATAATATTTGTGTCATAATTTGACATAATATTTGTGTCATAATTTGACATATTCACATTATGTTAAAATAACCCAAAAATTTGGGTGGTTGTTTGGGACATGTAAAATGTGTTAAATTAACACAAAATTTTTTACTGGGTATGTAATTAGCAAAAAAATATAAAAAATCATATGATTAATTTTATTATAAAAAAAATTTTTAAGTTTTTGTTTTCATTTTATATATATTTAGAAACAATGACGTTTAGTATATAGCCCAGTCAAATGGGCTGAAATTTTGGCTAATAAAAGAAATAATGGTACCAGCGCTGTCTCTAGCGTGGAAGTGTGTCTTTTGGGGTTGTAATAAAGATACTAAAAGCCCACCCCCGTACCATTGTCGTAGCAAAAATGGGGGTGCACAAAAGGTGCAAAAAATTGGTTTTTTGCCAATAACTCAAAAAGTATCACAATTAGGGGAAAAAGTGAAGACGTGAAAGTTGTAGAGAATGAAATTTTACACAAAAAAGGTCTGTACAAAAATTTTGTACGACCAATTGCAGTTGATCTAGATTTTTTGAAATAATAGGTATTTCATGACAAATGAAAAATACGTGAGCGCGTCGCGCATTTTTTATCGATAGTTCGAAAATGGCGACTTAAATAAAAAAATAGTTCCAATAAAAGTTGTAGACAATTCAATTACGAACAATTTCCATTTTTATTTTTTTCGATACGATTAATATTGACAGAGATATGAATTTTTTAAAACATTTATTATCGCTCTTCCAATAAGATTTTTAGTGGTAAAATCGCTTGTAACTCAACATCTGTAAGTTTAACGCAAATATTACATCTTATAAAAGTGAAAGATAATTAAATTTTGAAAATTTTGATGTATATACAAACTCATTTTGCATATATGCGTAATGTGATAATGCTAATAAACATAAAAAATTGTCATTTTTTGTGGATTTTGTCAAAAAAAGTCACTTTTGGTTAGCTGTAGGTCAAAATGTCTCTACATTTTTTGAAGAGAATTAAATTATCTTTAAAACGGCGTTTTGTTCATCTTCGTACGATCATTTGTTAACAAGTTACAGCTGTTTAAACATTTTAGGAAAAATATTTCATACCAAATTAATAATATATTGAAAATATATATGCGTAATAATTTTTTAAAAATTGGATTTTACCTATTTTTAGTAGTTTATATGTGTGTGAAAGTAACGCAGCACTATAAGTTCATCAAAAGGTATGATTTTTTTTAAAAAAGAAATCTTGAAAAGTGGTGTTTTTTAAAGAAATTATGCAAAAGTGGCATTTGTATTTAGTTTTTTGCATGTATCTTTTTTTTTATTAATTTTACAAAGAAATTTCATCAGATCAAAACTAAAGCTGATAAAATTTCCTACAAAACTGATACTTTGATATTCGATTTGTAATAAGTAGTATTATGAAACGGACAATTGAAAATGCTTGTGATTTTGAATTTGCAGAAAAGTGAAATTTTGGAGCATTTGCAAAGTTAAAAATAATGTACTTAACAAATTTTTAAAATTTTTTCAAGTATTGGAAGTCATTCTGCATACATTTAGGTGTCATTCAGTACCGCTGCGATATTTTTAGGACAAATAGTACACAAAAAATGTCCTGGCGTCGGGTAGTATGGGGCGAGCAGGTGGTCAAGCTTCAGTGTGGGGTCAGTTATTAGCATTTTCAATTGTCCGTTTCATAATACTACTTATTACAAATCGAATATCAAAGTATCAGTTTTGTAGGAAATTTTATCAGCTTTAATTTTGATCTGATGAAATTTCTTCGTAAAATCAATAAAAAAAGAAGATACATGCAAAAAAACTAAATACAAATGCCACTTTTGCATAATTTCTTTAAAAAACACCACTTTTCGAGGGTTCTTTTTTTTTAAGAAATCATACCTTTCGATGAACTTATAGTGCTGCATTACTTTCACACACATATAAACTACTAAAAATAGGTAAAATCCAATTTTTAAAAAATTATTACGCATATATATTTTTAATATATTATTAATTTGGTATGAAATTGTATTTTTCCTGAAATGTTTAAACAGCTGTAACTTGTTAACAAATGATCGTACGAAGATGAACAAAACGCCGTTTTAAAGATAATTTAATTCTCTTCAAAAAATGTAGAGACATTTTGACCTACAGCTAACTAAAAGTGACTTTTTTTGACAAAATCCACAAAAAATGACAATTTTTCATGTTTATTAGCATTATTACACTACGCATATATCCAAAATGTGTTTGTATATACATCAAAATTTTCAAAATTTAAATATCTTTCACTTTCATAAGATGTAATATATGCGTTAAACTTACAAATGTTGAGTTACAAGCGATTTTACCACTAAAAATCTTACTGGAAGAGCAATAATAAATGTTTTAAAAAATTCATATTTCTGTCAATATTAATCGTATCGAAAAAAATAAAAATGGAAATTGTTCATAATTGAATTGTCTACAACTTTTATTGGAACTATTTTTTTATTCGAGTCGCCATTTTCAAACTATCGATAAAAAATGCGCGACGCGCTCACGTATTTTTCATTTGTCATGAAATACCTATTATTTCAAAAAAATCTAGATCGACTGCAATTGGTCGTACAAAATTTTTGTAGAGACCTTTTTTGTGTAAAATTTCATTCTCTACAACTTTCACGTCTTCACTTTTTCCCCTAATTGTGATACTTTTGAGTTATTGGCAAAAAAACCAATTTTTTGCTCCTTTTTTGCACCCCTATTTTTGCTACGACAATGGTACGAGGGTGGGCTTTTAGTATCTTCATTACAACCCCAAAAGACACACTTCCACGCTAGAGACAGCGCTGATACCATTATTTCCTTATCAAATGCCCATTTGACTGGGCTAATAGTAAAGTTTGAAGACGTGCGATGTTGATGTATTATGTATAAAGTGGCTTCATAAAGAAAAAGGTACTTTAACATGTTTTTAGCCAAACGTAAAAACGTCAATGGAATATTATAAAACTGTCCAAAACCTTACTGTTCCGGATTACTAAATGGAAAAAAGCTAAAATTGCAAACATTTGGGTCGTTATAGTAAGGATAATTTTACGAAACGTTAAATCTATACAATTTAGACAAATTGTTTATATTGAAAAAGAACGAACATGTCTCTATGTTAATTTTGTTGTGAGCGCACAACGATGTAGAGAGTAATTAATGCACTTGGCAACACCAAGTGCCTCCGATACGAAATCCGACCCTAGCGACAAAATCCACAAACGTAAAATCCACATCCGCCGAAAAGACTGACAATTGCATCGGACGACCGATCATCCGATGCAATGCGACACGATCAAAAACGCTGACCGCGTAGGGCTAGCACTAACTCGGGAGCCCTCGAGTTAGCAACAGCAAGCGGATGAATACCGCGGAATACGACGATCGACGAGCAGTCGCTAATTAACATCAAAGCGGAGACGTGCGTCTGAGAACTTACTGTCACAACTCTAATACTTATAAATCGTCTATTGTTACGCGAGTATTGGGATTTAAAATAAAAGGGACTATTGTAACTTTGGGCAAGACAAATATATTTATAATTTATACTGATTATTTCACACTTTGTGACGAGCTTAATTCCCCGACCCAAAATCTCCGAATCCTGTGCCGGCACTCACAGTCACGGCACAACAATTTTATTAAAAATACATTAATTTTCTCTTTAGATTCATATAACATTGCTCGTATCAAACTGGGTCGTTATGGTAAGGATAATTTTACGAAACGTTAAATCTATACAATTTTAGACAAATTGTTTATATCGAAAAAGAACGAACATATCTTTATGTTAATGTTATTAAAAATACATTGATTTTCTCTTCAGATTCATATAACATTGCTCGTATCAAACTGAAAAATGCTGAAATGCATTCAGATATTGCGACTGGTCTTGACAATGAGTCAAGAGGGAAAGGAAAACGTCAGAAAAAGAATATTTATAGATACGGCTTTAATACGGATGGAAAAGATAACTGCATTCTAAAAAAGAAATCTCCAAAGCGGACATTATATAAAGAGAAAATGAAATTATCTATTCCTAAACCTTCAAAGGAACTAATGCAGTTTCAATAATATAATTAGACTCGTGAAAATGTCAACGATTTAAACGGTGAATGCGAGTCAGGCGCGATACGTGGTGCGCAATAAAACTTAAGACGTGTATTCAAATGTAACGAACGTTTTACTTCGATTTCAACCGACACGCGTGTGACTGCAATTTATTCTCGCCTCTAATCTCCGAAATGTGCGACTTTTCGAATTCACCCCTGACTGCTATGACTTTTTAATTCTTGTACTTATTTGACTGCTGCAGATCTTGAGTGGAAATGTCCACTATAATCGTGCGTACCAACTCGCTTGTCACAGCTCCTCAAGAAGGGAGCTTCCTACCTCGAGCAGGAATAGAATCTTTTTTCTCAATAAATGTTGAAAATGGCTCAAAGGAAGAGCTGAAACGTTCGTTACATTTGAATACACGTCTTAAGTTTTATTTGTTATATCGGAATTGCTTGAAAATGCACCTCATCGAAGAAATTTCTATCACATTCTTTACACAATCAATTTCATGCTGGAATCTTTAGTAGAATTTGACAACAAGTTAAAAACTGAGTAAGCTTACAGAAGTAAAGTGGTAAGTATTAATAAAAGGAATATATATATATATATATATATATATATATATATATATATATATATATACACTCGTACAAAAAAAATAGGGAACACTTTATGAACTCTAAAAATTAGGCTATTTTCAAACTGCTGTAAGTCGGCGAAAAATTATCGTAAAAAAAAAATCTAAAAAAGCATTTTGAAGCTTGAAGTTTCAACTTTAACGCACTTTCGGTGGATTTTTAAAATTTTTTTATTTTCTCTGTTGTACGCCTTAAAAAGAACACATTGTTTTGTTCCTTAAAATTAACTTATGTTTGACTACTTGAAACTCAATTTAAAAATTTTTTTTCAAAAAATTCAATTAACGTTTCATAAACTACATAATTTTACCTACAAAATGCTTTTTTTTAAATTTTCCTACAATTTTTTTTGACCGATTTACACGACTTTGAAGCAAACCCTGTATTTTTTAGAGAAAGTGACGTAACTCGATGAAAAATCATCGTAGAACAAACAAAAAAAAGCATTTTAAAGCTCAAAATGTCAGCTTTAACGTGGTATCGGTGACTGTAAAAAATTTTTCTGTCTTCCTTGTTTGGTGCTAAAATTAAAAATGTTGATTTATTCCTTAAAATTACACATTTTTAACACTCTGCAGTTTGATAAAAAAAATTTTTCACAAAATTTAATACAAATACGACAAACTGTAACATTTTACCTACAAAATGCTTTTTTTTAAATCTTCCTACGATTTTTTTACCGATTTACACAATGTTGAAGTTAACCCTTTTTTTCTTGAAAAATTACATTTACCGCCGACATTAGCATTAACCAATGTGCACCACGCGGAGGTTGTCGGTCGGATTTTGCACATCGTGTGTGTATGTGTGTGTGTGTCACAGCAGAGATAAGGACTCCGCAGCTCGTCATTTCTGCAGTATTTAAATGACTCCAAACCCTCTCTGCTGTGTGTGTGTGTGTGTGTGTACGTGCGTGCGCGTGCCTTTAAAATTGTGTATTACCTCCTCTCTGATTAATTACTGCTTGCAATCGCTCTCGCATGTTTATGCACCTTTCAATTGCGCTTTGTGGAATTTCGCGCCAAATTTGCCTAAGCGCTTCTCCCAATTGGTGCAGATTATACGGCTGCTCCTCGCGACGCCTTAATCGTCGGCAAATTTGGCGCAAAATTTCACAAAGAGCAATTGAAAGATGCATAAACATGCGAGAGCGATTGCAAGCAGTAATTAATCAGAAAGGAGGTAATACACAATTTTAAAGCATGCGCGCGCACGTACACACACACACACACACACAGCAGAGAGGGTTTGGAGTCATTTAAATACTGCAGAAATGACGAGCTGCGGAGTCCTTATCTCTGCTGTGACACACACACACACACACACACACACACACACACACACACACACACACACACACACACACACACACACACACACACACACACACACACAATGTGCAAAATCCGACCGACAACCTCCGCGTGGTGCACATTGGTTAATGCTAATGTCGGCGGTAAATGTAATTTTTCAAGAAAAAAAGGGTTAACTTCAACATTGTGTAAATCGGTAAAAAAAAATCGTAGGAAGATTTAAAAAAAAGCATTTTGTAGGTAAAATGTTACAGTTTGTGGTATTTGTATTGAATTTTGTGAAAAAAATTTTTTTATCAAACTGCAGAGTGTTAAAAATGTGTAATTTTAAGGAATAAATCAACATTTTTAATTTTAGCACCAAACAAGGAAGACAGAAAAATTTTTTACAGTCACCGATACCACGTTAAAGCTGACATTTTGAGCTTTAAAATGCTTTTTTTTTGTTTGTTCTACGATAATTTGTCATCGAGTTACGTCACTTTCTCTAAAAAATACAGGATTTGCTTCAAAGTCGTGTAAATCGGTCAAAAAAAATCGTAGGAAAATTTAAAAAAAAAGCATTTTGTAGGTAAAATTATGTAGTTTATGAAACGTTAATTGAATTTTTTGAAAAAAAATTTTTTAATTGAGTTTCAAGTAGTCAAACATAAGTTAATTTTAAGGAACAAAACAATGTGTTCTTTTTTAAGGCGTACAACAGAGAAAATAAAAAAATTTTAAAAATCCACCGAAAGTGCGTTAAAGTTGAAACTTCAAGCTTCAAAATGCTTTTTTAGATTTTTTTTTTACGATAATTTTTCGCCGACTTACAGCAGTTTGAAAATAGCCTAATTTTTAGAGTTCATAAAGTGTTCCCTATTTTTTTTGTACGAGTGTGTATATATATATATATATATATATATATATATATATATATATCTGTAAAAAATTCGACATCTTTTTATTAACCCTAGGTTACTATCCCTATTTCTTGTCTACGACCATTACTACTATGAATCTAGAAATACTTTTATGTCACACGTGCGTGGAAAGTGGCCTGTCACGCACGCGTCGCGTGCGTAATGGGCCACTTTCCACGCACTTGCAACATAAAATAGGATATGCAATACGTGCGTGAAGTTGAAAATTTCCGGGTGCGGTGACCGCACTCGCCTTCGGCTCGTGCGTCAACTCCGCACCCGTGAATTTTTATCTTCCCACACTTGTTGCACAAATAACTATTATCTGTTCATATCTCTAGTAAGCATTAATATTTTTACCTCCTTTTTTAAAAATCAAAATACTAAAACTTAAGCAAACTATATAAGCTTTATTTTGGAAAACCATAAAGAAAACAGAAGTTATGAAGGCTTAAAGCAAAGGAAAATTTATGTATAGCTAGTAAAATTTTCTTTTTGCAAAAGATATAAAACTGAAACGTTTAGAAAAGCTTTAAAGCTGCTAATTGCATTATAAAACATAAAATTAAAATATTATTAAAAAAAAATGTTTTGCTAGAATTTAAACAATTTTAATATAAAGCTGCAAGGGATCAAGTACATTTTTAAGTTTTCTTAGAAGTTTTGTAGTTTCTTGGATAAAGAAGCGTTTACATAAAAATACATATAATACACTTATTTATTCATGCTATAACAATATATTTTGCAGATAAATCATTGAAACATACAATTAAAAAAAGTCATCTTAAATAATTATAGGTGCACATACTATTCGCATAACATCGAGTGATGCTTCTCGCATCGTGCATTGAGGACAAATAAATCGAGTCCTATCACTAAAGACAGGACTTTATCTGCACCTTACACATATATTTAATTTGTAAGCAACGGAATCATATGTATGTTACAATTTGCTACATTTCCTCAGATATAAAACGCAACGTTTGCTCTCGCAATTTCCCTGTAATTTTATTAGTTCGTAAACGTGTTTTTATGTGGGGCGTGTATAAATCTTTAGCTAATGTTGCTAAAAAGTCATATTTTGTTAACTTTGTGTTATTCGCTTTGGTTAAATTATATAAAATATAACTATTAATAAAGCTTTGATCTAACATAGCATAAAAAAACGTCATTACCCAACGACGAGTCTTATCTCGTAAAGTGCTGTATTCATGACATAATTGGTCAAATCTGTCAGTGCCTCCTTTAGTAGAATTATAAAATTCAATGATTTCTTGTTCTTTTTTAACAATTGCATCTCCTCGTTTATGTAAAGAAGACGAAGACAATACTAAAATTATTTTACTTTGTTTCGGACAATATGAAAGTAATGTCACATTATCAGCATAAAGAAAACGCGAATCATTAATTTCAGTGAATTTTTTCATTTTCAGTGGTATCTCTCTTTCTTTTGCTCGAATTGACCCTACCATACTAAGCGAACATTCATTTTTCATGCTTTGCACTAGAGGTACTGAAGTGAAACGTTTATTACAAGTAATGTTTCTATAACTGCCACAGATCGGCTCTGATAACTTACGAACATAATAAGAAGGCATAGACTTTTGAGGTTTCTTATCGTCTTTTCCAACGTGAGGAATAGCATTTATCATGTAATAAGTGTCTGAATCGTTCATTAAAACAAATCTGATTCCTAGTTTTTGAGGTTTAGGAAAGCGCCTCTCTACGCGAAAAGGACATTTGTCGGGAAAATTCAAAATTGTCTCGCTTATTGTTACATTTTTACCCGGCGAATAATACTTTGTACAATTCAATATAAATGCACTCCAAAGTTCACGAATTTTTAACTTATCACCCCTGTAACGCATACTTTTATTGTAAAATTTTAAGTGAGTTAATAAGTATTTAAATCGGTTCCTCGGCATAATTGAAAGGAATGCTATTGATTCAGGTACTCCTACATTCCACATTTTATCAATAGCACTGCAATTTTTTTTTTTTTAATGCGCTAAAGTATAACAGTCCAATAAACCCTTTTAATTCTTCAATATTAATGTCTTCTAAATAATGTGAAGATCTTTTATTTTCACTTTTTTTATTGTCTCGTATTCGTGAAAACTCAGCGTTAGTATATTCGACAATTTTACTTAGCATTTCGTCAGTAAAAAGGAGAGACCATAAGCCCATTGGCGTATCCTTATCCTTCGCAGCGCCCAACACTTGATGTTCATAATTCGGTACTTTATCTGCTTCTGTTTTTTCTTCTTCCGTCGGCGGTGTAACGGACCATTTAAAGTAGTTGGCGCTATACACAAAACTCGCCAAGGATTTAGTTCCTCGCATTGACGCATGCCCTGCCTTTTCTTCACTTTCAGCCTGTTGCTCTATGTTTTCTACGATGTCATATGTTTCTCCTTCCGATTCGATAGCGCTTAATTCTTCAACATTATCTTCTTCCGAGGAACTTTCATCTTTTGTCAATGATGCTTCTTCTTCTGAGTCGACATCACTTAACATTTCAACATTATCGTCCTCTGAGGAACTTTCGTTATCAGGTTTTTCAGGTTGAGTTCGATATTGCTTTTGCATATCTTTTTTCTGTTTGCCGCTGGACGTTTCCATTGCTGACTAAAAGTGATTGAAAATACTAGTTGATATTACAAATATAACATATTATTAAAAAGTAGGAACATGCATAATATAACAAAAATATAAAGTTGACAAAATATTGTTCTTTTTATATATACTTACTGGATAATAATGCGACGCAGTTACTTTGATCACGTTCGTGAAATCTATAAACACTTTTAAGATATTTACGTTTTCGCTGCTGAGGTCGATTTGGCATTATCGTTATAGCTGCCACTTCGGGAGAATCAAAACTCTGTTTTCTCCCCACCACAAGCCAAAGAAATTATTATTATTACCTGAGTACCAACTGATAAAAGTTTCTACTCGATCCAAGGGTATTAACCTAGGGTTAATTCTGTATCTCTTCTGACTTATTTTTAATTATTTTTGTATCTTTTTATATTTGCCTAAATAATTAGTATATTCCATGTTAAATAGAAACACTTTTAAGAAATTAAATACAACATGCATATATCTAATATAATTCTAATGCAATATATGTGTAATACAATATATCTAATCTATGATCTTAATTTATGATTTCCCATTAACTACTACGTATGGTAATGAGTTGATTTACTGTGAATAAGTGGGATTGGTATAATATAGTATATTAAAATTTTAATGAAACGGAGACCTCATTTAAGTTAAAACAACCTGTCTTCGAAGCGCGGATTCAGCTCGCGGTGTGGCCGGGTTCGAAGGAGGCGCGGGGAAACAGATGCGAAGTTCAGAATGACAAAACGAAGTATATTATAACAAACAAAAGAAAGTTTATTATAATGTATGCAATGTTCACAATGTAAGGTACACGCGTCTTTACAAGTAATCGAGCCGTTAGAATGTATGCAAGGTTTACAAGATATAATGCACGCGTATTTACAAGTAATCGAGCCGGCGCGGCGCGGTAGTTGTGTACAGGAATGCGCGAGCCTACGATCTACGATCCCCGCGGGGTAGCGCTAGCGATCGGGTACGCTTACAAGTGATCGAGGCGGGTGATCGATACGTCGCGTGCGGCGTGCGGTAATTGTCGCGATTGGCTGGTGAGCGCGAGGCGTATGGAGCGGCGACGGTTTTCGAGATTAGCGGGTCGAATCGCGTGACAATTGATTGGCTCGGGCGGAGCCGGATTTTCCGAAGTCGCGGATCGGAGCGCGTAACAATGGTGCGGACGCGAAGATGAAATCGCGCGAGAGTCCGTTCGGATGGACGGAGAATGGAATCCGCCGAGACACACTCGGCGGAGGTAGAGGACGGAGTCTCTACCCCGGCGGTAGGCTTGTTAAATGAATCGATCGGCAATGAGGAATCTGTCGAGACGCACTCGACGGAGGCAGAGAAGTACGGTCTCTCTACCCTGGCTGGGTGGCTATAGAGATGTTGTGGAAGTCAATCTAATTAAAAAAGTCAGTTCTAATTTAAAAAAAAATAAGGTGGGCACACCGTGCCTATTCATCGCCCGGCGGATGGTCGGCCGGGCAACATCGGCTTGTCGGTCAGCCGGAAGTAGAGCCGGAACAATGCGTATTCCGGGGCGCATCGTTACAAAGTATCTTCTCTGTCTGTGTTAGAATAGACATTAAGAGAAATAAACATTGAGAGAAATCAGAATTACTTAAAAAATATTTTTTTTTAGAAAAAAAACGGTCACGCGCATTGTTAAGCTTCTTGCACAATAGGCGATAGCGATAACGATAGCGACAGCGACAAAGTTGCCGACAAAGGTATAGCTTTGTCGGCAACCTTGTCGCTGTCGCTATCGCTATCGCTATCGCCTATTGTGCAAGAGGCTTTACTGTGTACGTTTTTTTTTTTAATCATAGACGCCAATTCTGAAAAGTGCGTTTCAAGAAAAGTGCTTTTAAAGTTGAAATTTTTATATAGATAATGATGGAATTTTGTAACTTCTACTTAATTATTGATTTCGGGATAATAAAGTAGATCATCCTCTGTCAAACATAGCCTGCTCCCTTACTGCTCTCTGCTGTCAAACCGTTTTCACTTTTTTTTTTTGTCACGGACGCCCGGAACTGAGATCGAGCAATTCAATTTTTGTCCCACAAAGTTGTAAAATTATGAGCAGTGGGTTTATGTTCGTTTCCTATGGTCTCCATTATTCTTAAAATGTTGCTAAAATCACCATTAAAAATACACAGGTAAGAACGTGATTGTATCATCGACAATAGCCGGAATGGATGTGCTTTACGAAAATTTCTAAATCATCGAGTTTAGTGACCCGTTAAAAAGAAAAACTGGTATTCGGAATTTTTCATTATTTATTTATTCGTGTTTTTCTTTTTCTTGAGAGGTTACAATCTAATTTTCTTATATGCTAATATGTATACTGTGGTTTCCCCCTTTAAATTATTAATGCTTCCCTTTTTTCTTTATTACAAATTTCTTTAAATGGTTCTACGGTTTTCTAGGTATCTAGGCGCTTTTACAAAGAGCTACACCTTGCTTGGTGCAGTTACGCAATACATGGGAAAATTTTTATCGCATATAAATTTAGTAGTTTCTCGCGTACATTTATTTAAGCCGTTTTCTTTTAATATTATATAATTTATTATTTTCTCGGTTTATTTCTAATAGTGTGTGTGAAGGTTTTAGTAGGGTAAATACATTATGTTCGTTGTGTATTGGTACAGGTGTAATTTTTATTATTTCGTATTCCGGATAGAGCTATTATAAACGCGAGAATAGTATATACCAGTATATAATATTTTGCTAATGCTATTAATTGCTTTCGGTGGGTATTTTTATGTATTCTTATTCTCGCCTATTCTTTTTCTATTTATATTTTTAATTTTCAATAAAGGTCTTTAGTCTGTTTGCGTGTACGCGTAACGTTTTCCGTCGTTTTTTTTTTGTAATTTACTTTTTCTCTATGCTTCTCGGGTAGGCGGACGTTCGCTGGCGCGCTATTAGCTCGCATCGTGATCTCATGTTTCACCGCCGTGGTGCGTGTTAGCTTATCGTTTTCCAAATAAAATACATTGCAACAATCGTCGCCTCTCTGCTTTAACGCCTTTCTTTCCTTGTTATTTAAATTTTTATGCGGTTTTTACGTAATTTCTCGCGTCGTTCTTGAATTGATTTGCGCTCTTCAGTCGCGGGTAATGTGCGTATCTCTACTGTCTTCCCGGTGACGTTTAATATGCTTATCAGACAAGTGGAATCTATTGGTTTTATCATGCAACTTCCGATAAAGACTCCCGGAATAGATTTTACACGGTTTACAATAGGCTATTCTATTTCTATCTGTAGCTATTGTTTGCATGATTGTTTTATTGCGGGGCAATAGAATTAGCTGTTTACACGGTTGGAGCTTAAACGTTGCAGTACTGATTTTCAATCGATTTTCAGCGTGGTTGGGAACGGCTTGATGTTTTTTCAGAAAGTCGATTGCCAGAATGCCTTCGTAGTCCATCGGGAAGTCGTCTCGTACTACGTACATCGTATGCCGTAGTGTTTCCTTGCCTACGAGTATTGTGGCTCGTATTTTTCCGAGGGTGTATATTTGATGTCCAATTACGCCGGTCAGCGCTATTTTCTTTTCTCGTATTTTAGTCTTATCTTTTAATTTTCCTATCTTTATGAAGGTGATGGCCCCGGAATCAAGCAAAAAATTTAGATTTTCCCTTAGTTGCTTCTCGCATCGGGAATGTTATGAGATCGAGATTATAATTTTTATTAGTTTCGCTCGTCACTTGAGTAACTTTATACTCGCGCGCATGTCGCGTCTTATTCTTTCTCGGTTTCTCTTCTTTGTCGCTGCCGCCGTTGCTGCTGCTGCTGCTGTCGGTATGTGACGTTTCATCATCCTGCTCCGGTGTCTTATTTCCTCGACTCTTTTCTATCGAATTTATCGGTTTCTTTTCACGTGCATTATATTTAGAATGGCGAATCCGTTCCTTTTCGGAACGTCCGTTCAGTGACCAGCATTCGTCTCGCTTATGCCCGGTCTTCTTGCAATAGATGCACTTGATCGTATTTGGGCTTGTCCGCTTTAGGCAACGAGAATCTACTGTCGGCTCGTACGGCAATCTCGCCCGTAATGACCTGTTTCTCCACATTTGTGACACCGTATTTCTGCGTTCCGTGAATATCGTGCGTTTTCTGTATTAAATCTATTTTTGTGCGTCGGCTGTCCGTTCCGCGGGGAGGGGCCTTTTACCTTTTCCTCAGCACAGGCGCCTGTTATTGCCTCCTGTAACGTTGAGTATCTTTGCTCTCTGATTACCATTTTAATGTCCTCGTGCAGCCCAATCTGGTAATTATGGAGGCCCTGCACCTTTATGTCTGTCGAAAATGGCCTTCTGCTGCTTTTGCGAGTGCCCTATGGCCTCGTACAGTTCGCGCTAGCTTGTCTACGCGTCGCCCGAATTCTTGCGCGCTTTCTCCCGATTTTTGCTTTAAGGAGTTAAACTCTAGTTGCAGGTAGATCATACTGCGCTTTCCTAGATATTATGTTTCTAGTTTGCATTTTAACTGTTCAAAATCACGAATATCGCGCGTGTCAAAATCTATCATGGCTTTTTTTTTAATTTTGTGCATAACACATTGCCTCCAGAAGCATCGATTCGTCCGCGGGCTGTATGTTTTTCATCGCATAAGTACTTGCGTTTATAAAATTCGCAGACGCGCTCACGGGATTCTCCGTTTATCTCGGGTATCATATTTCGGGCTTCCTTTAGGCTAAGGCTTCCGAGGTGATGTCCTGGTTGGTTACGGACGTCGGTATGCGTTCGCACGTAGGTCCAGAGAACCTTGGCTGCGTACGCGGCGACTTATTTCGTCGGGGCGATCGTAGTTTGCGGCTTCTATAGCCTGCTTATATATGCGGTCCTGCGTATCGCGCATCGCGCGAAGGAGTTCGACAGAGCGCTCGAATTCTGCGGCCTCTATACGGTTTATTCGGTCCTGCATGTCGCGCATCACGTTCAGGATGTCGTCGAGCACGGAGTCCCGCGCTCCTGGACCTGCTCGCGCCGGCTCAGGGGCTCGGCTTTGGTCAATTTCGGACGGTCGGCCTGTTAATCGAGGGTCTGAGTCACGCTATTTCCGCGTTGACCTGCTCGGGTGTCATCGGCATATTTTGAATCTCGTCGCGGGGCGTATTGTCCTGAGTCGCTTTTCCTTGCTGGCTCATAATGTCCTCCTACAATTCGTTTGGTAATTTTTACCTAACTCTGTTGGTAAATACAGCTTAGCCAGTCCAGCTCAACTTTTTTAGTAAATTTTACTTCGCAACTATGTAACGTTTTTACCAACGATTTTTCCCCGTGTAGATCTAATTCTAAAAGTTCGTGAAGCGCATTTACATCGATAACATGCCGACTACTGGAGACTCCACATTCAATATAAATTTTCGCTGTTATTTTATGCAAATTACCTAACATAATTACAACAATATCTGTATCCGAGCACTTGACTACAACATTACAATCTGAATTTATTTTAGACGCATGGTAAACAATTTTAGTGTCAGCCTCTTCGTGCGAAAGACAAAAAAAAGTCGGGATTCTGCGCTCGACATTACCATTTACATTGACGCTGTACAAATAACAATAAATAAAATTTAATAAAATTGTCTTATTTCCTATAAAAGGAGCTACATCATTACTTTGCCAGTGTGAAATTAGGAAAAGGACAAGAGCTTCTTTAAATTTGTCGTTCCTAAGTTCTTTGGCAAAATCATGTTTTTTTAGCTTGTTCCGGACCAGAGATGACGTACTCATGGTTACTGCCAAAACTTCCTCTCAACGAATGTTCATAATCTTTAATAGACGGCGAGCAGTAGCGATCAAAAATTATATGCACACATGAAGCATTATAACTCGTAAAAATCTGTAAAATTTTTTTTGAAATGTTGCCGAACAATTGTGGTACATCTTTCATAGGTCGAGTGAATAAAAAAAACCATCAACAATTACAACATCGATGTGGGTCGGTAAAGCACTGTCATTTCGCAGAATTTTTATCATAGCCGATTTTTTTGTTTTACAAATCGTGTCATCTAAATGACATAATGAAGTAGACATCGGAGTCATCGGGAACATTTTTTCTATATCTGTCGCCTCTTCCATAGAAATCCCTAACATTCGACCGAATAAATCGCGTTGCATGCGAACTTCATGTACTTTATGGTTGAGTGTTATTTTTTGCCTTTTATTGCAACTTGTAAAATTAATTATTTTATTCTGCTTTGACAGATTCAAATCGACGATTATCTTGTGAACACTCGAAAATAAATTGATCTCGCAATTCCTGTCCTTTTTTTGCAACATTTAGAAGAAAATCACAGCTTCAGGCGCGCGCAGCAGTTTTTATATTGTATAATAAATCGTTGTTTATTTATGCGCAATCGAAAGGATTCACATTATTTTTTAATACATTGATAAATGCAAGTATACGAAATAAGAGTTTTTCTGTCGTCTCCGTTTCGGGTGCTTGTCTCGCGTGTTTTTCATACGCGTTGCCGAAGACGGCGAAAGGGCCTGACAATAAATGACCGCTGACGCGCTAATTGTCGCTCGCTGTTCACGTGAGAATCAAAGGGCCATGAACTCTCTAACAGCTAGGCGACTATAATATTTCCCTGGCTGCTAATTATTCTATTGTTAAAAAATCTTTAACGGGGGTGCGTAGACTCGGAAATTTTCTCGAAAATCGAGAGAATAAAATTCCGAGCCTCCGCACCTCCGAGGAAGCCACTCGTTTGCAGTCTAACGGCGCCGCGGCGTATCGAATATTATTCAAGACAATTTCGAAGCGAATTTTTCGTTCTCATAGCGCGCGATGCATAGATCCGTGCTTAATTAACGCGATGGAAGTTCCGCGATGACTTCGCAATTTAATTGTATTTTCTGCTCTCGCGATTCGACCGTGTCATCGCTACGTATATTTATAAATAGCTGTAAATAAATCTGACTCTCTAGATTAATTAACGTTTATTCGTGACTCGAACTCTGACTTTCTCCTCTCTGAACTTTGTTTCTCACTCTCGCGCTCGCAGTAAACCTTTTTGAGGGTGGATTGAATAGCCATTAAAAGTTTCATAAAAATCGAACTAGCTTTTGAAATGTACCGTAGCGTCTCGGATGTTACAGGTATTTTATTTCAAGGTATTTTATTTCAAGATCTCATATTACGTGTCGCTAGCTACTTTTTGCACTAAATAAACGTGATACGTCAATATGGAAATAACTTTCCTTGTTATATCTGGTTCATTGTATTTCGAAATCAAATACAACTTTTATCAAGCTTCAGCACTCCAAAGAGCTGTTTCCATTGTCAAATATGTCTCATGTCAGTAAAAGATCTTCTAACAATAAGTCTAGTTAAAGTAAATAAAGAAGTTATTTAGAAAGTAACTATAATGATACGTATACAAATAAGTTTTTTTTTAAATAGTATTTAAAGTGGAATACATACTCAACGCGACTCCGCGATTTGTTGTATTAATATTTAAAAGATGTTTGTACTAATTGTAAGATAAGAGAGAAATGTAATATTTGTAGAATTAAGTTAAGCATAGATAAGAAAACAACCTCACGAAAAGAAAAGAAAAAAAGAGACATCTTTTACTGACATTGATGTAAGAGGAAGTAGACCTTCTTAGAGGGTGGATTTTTCAGAATCTTATCTGGGCTGCCATCTGGGGTAATATATCCTGATTTTCGTTTGATCCATTGCTCGAGTAATCGGCTAATTTTAGTCCACCCTCCGTAATTTATTTCGCCACCTGGGATCGTCCGATTGGGATTTGAAATCCCACACGGGTTGCTAGTGTGTGTGTGTGTGTGTGTGTGTGTGTGTGTGTGTGTGTGTGTGTGTGTGTGTGTGTGTGTGTGTGTGTGTGTGTGTGTGTGTGTGTGTGTGTGTGTGTGTGTGTCAGGTAGAAAAAAAAGTTGAAGGCATTAATTTGTATGTATGAGTTTATAGTGGCGCAAATGCTAAGAAGTAACATTATCCTTCGTAATTATGCTATTAATTTAGAAGGAAAAGAGACATATATACCAATTGTCTTATATGATATTGCTTCCTCATAGAGGAAGCTTTGTTTTCGTAAATTTCGTATATGAACCTTTGATTGCGTATAAAGTTTTGTCTAGTCAACCAAATTTAAATGAATTATATATGAAACAGGGGTAGAAAAAACCAACGAAGAGATTGGTTTTTGAGTTTTTTCTGCCAATATGTTCAGATCGTTGTAAAACGTCGAAATATCGCCTTAAAAAAAATGTCCGTATGTATGTATGTATGTATGTGCACATTTGATGTTGTGGTTGCTCTAACTTCCGCAAATATTGAGATATCGGGCTGTTTTTTTTTTTTAATCGATAGAGTATCGTTCAAGGAAGGTTGGTATTGAATTTGGCGATGATCGGTAAAAAGGTTCTTTTTTAAAAAAATTTTGAATTTTTTTAGAAATACCCGTGGATGTTCTAACTTTTGTAAATTTTGAAATATTAGACTATTTATAATTTTATTATATTCTTCAATCTTTTCTACCCCTATTTCATATATAATTCTTTAAAATTTGATTCATCAGTTCTCGTGTTAAACACATTTGAAATTTCGGAGAATTCGTACATACATAGAAACTTTATAAAGCTGGGTCTAATCAATAAAATTTTAAATAATTATATATAAAATAGGGGTATAAAGTTGCTAAGAATATAATAAAACTATAAATAGCCCGATATTTCAAAATTTGCCACACATATTTCACATATAAAAAAATTATAGACCTTTGATTGTGTATAAAAATGGATTTAATCAATCAAATCTTAAAGAATTATATATGAAATAAGGGTAGAAAAGACTGAAGAATATAATAAAATTAGAAATAGTCCAATATTTTGAATTTAAAAATGCACATTGTTTCTCTTTTTCTTTACAAATGTATATTCTATTAACCTTATACTGTTAAATAAATGTTACATTCGGGCCGGCGTAACATCCGCAGTTTTTCAGACAACACTTACACATTCACGCTCATACTTTACGTACTATCTCTTTCTAAAGAGAACAGTTAGAACATCTTAAGTCTCAATAAATGAGACATCAAAAAATGATGTTTTAGGATAATAAAAAAGTGTGCAAGTAGAAACTTGCACATTGCTTTCTCATAGTTTTTTTAAGTGTGGAAGTAGAAACCTGCACATTGCTTTAGTTTTTAAGTGGGCAAGTAGAAACTTCCTTACAATTTTCAAATATGCAATTTATAAATTTGCACATTGTTTCATAGTTTTTAAGTGTGCAAGTAGAAATCTGCACATTGCTTACTTGTAGTTTTTAAGTGTGCAAGTAGAAACCTTCGCTCACATAGCTTCCTCTATGAGGAAGCCAAAACAAATAAATAAATAATTATGCATTGAAGAAAATAAAAGCTTCCTCATAAAGGAAGCTTTGTGAGCGAAGGTTTCTACTTGCACACTTAAAAACTACAAGTAAGCAATGTGCAGATTTCTACTTGCACACTTAAAAACTATGAAACAATGTGCAAATTTATAAATTGCATATTTGAAAATTGTAAGAAAGTTTCTACTTGCCCACTTAAAAACTAAAGCAATGTGCAGGTTTCTACTTCCACACTTAAAAAAACTATGAGGAAGCAATGTGCAAGTTTCTACTTGTCTTCAGAAAGTGGATCTTTATTTTATAAGGTAAAATTAATTATAATCAACAATAATTCATTTATGATACTTACAAAATTTTTATTTAATGTTTATACTTAATCTTGACGAGCATTTGCAATTATATAAAATTATTATTGAAAACTATTCATGGAAAATATTTCACTTTGAAGAATTATCCGAAATAAAGCGCATTGTAAATATTTTGCCTTAGAATATTTCACAATCTGCTTAATAATTTTTATTACGTTGTTTGTAAAATGTTTTTATATATTTCAAAAATCCCTATCATTACTGATAATATTTAATAGGTTAATATTTGCCAAGCTTATTTTATTATGTTTGGTATAATAAGCTAAGCTCATTTTATAATTTTTTATTATATTTGGTGTAATAAGCCAAGCTCTTGTGTTATTATTCGACGAAATTGTACTGAATAGAGGCACCCACCCACTCCATATGCACACACACAAACACACATATATACACGCACACAGTCATAAAGACGTACAGTGAAAGTGGCTCTCGTTTCAGTGAATCGATATCCATTCTCTTCTCCCCACGTCCACTCACCCACTCACTCCATGTTCACACACAATTACACATGCACACGCACACAGTCATAAATGCATTTGAAGTTCAGTAAAAGTGACGAGCCGTGGAATTTCATCTCAGCAAATCGATATTTATATATATACGCCCATCGTATAAACGATGTCACTTTTCGTATGTCGTTTTTCTATTAAACAAAGAATATCGCGCTACCTCTGTACAGCATCTAATATGATCCAATTATAACTGCACACGGAAATGCCGACAGATACAATATGCTCGTTACCGTAATGTTCGCCACGTTCGTGAGCACCATATGTACTCATTATATACTCGTCCTTGCGGTATTTGTCCGAAGTTTTCATAAATTTTTTTTTC
>JASTWK010001008.1:0-57382 GCA_030770225.1 Temnothorax unifasciatus | reverse complement strand
CCATTTTCCGGCGTGCGTTATAATCCACCGGCCAGCCTCCGACGTGTGTTTAATCCATCGGGTCATCCACCAGCCATCCTCCGACGTGGTTTTAAATCCATCGTCATCCACCAGCCATCCTCCGGCGTGCGTTTAATCCACCGGCCATCCACCGGCCATCCTCCGGCGTGCGTTTAATCCACCGGCCATCTACCGGCTATCCTCCGGCATGTGTTTAATAATCCACCGGCCATCCTCCGACGTGTGTTTAATCCACCGTTTCATCCGCCAGCCAGCCCTCCGGCGTGCGTTTAATCCACCGCCATTTCCGACGTGTGTGAATCCATCGGCCATCCACCAGCCATCCTCCTGCGTGCGTTTAATCCACCGGCCATCCACCGGCCATCCTCCGGCATGTGTTTAATCCACCGGCCAGCCACCGACGTGTGTTTAATCCATCGGCCATCCACCAGCCATTCTCCGGCGTGCGTTTAATCCACCGGCCAGCCTCCGACGTGTGTTTAATCCATCGGTCATCCACCAGCCATCCTCCGGCGTGCGTTTAATCACCGGCCATCCACCGGCCATCCTCCGGCATGTGTTTTAATCCACCGGCCATCCACCGGCCATCCTCCGGCATGTGTTTATCCACCGGCCAGCCACCGATGTGTGTTTAATCCACCGTCATCCACCAGCCATCCTCCGACGTGTGTTTAATCCATCGGCCATCCACCGCCATTTTTCGGCGTGCGCTTAATCCACCGGCCATTCTCCGACTTGTGTTTAAACCATCGGTCATCCACCAGCCATCCTCCGCGTGCGTTTAATTTACCGTCATCCACCGGCCATCCTCCGGCATGCGTTTAATCCACCGGCCAGCCTCCGACGTGTGTTTATATCCACCGGTCATCCGCCGGCCATCCTCCGGCGTGCGTCTAATCCACCGCCATCCACCGGCCATCCTCCGGAATGCGTTTAATCCACCGGCAAGCCTCCGACGTGTGTTTATATCCATCGGCCATTTACCAGCCATCCTCCGGGTGCGTTTAATCAATCGCTCATCCACCAGCCATCCTCCGGCGTGCGTTTAATCCATCGTTCATCCACCAGCCAGCCTCCGACGTGTGTTTAATCCACCGGCCATCCACCAGCCATTCTCCGGCGTGCGTTTAATCCACCGTCCATCCTCCGACGTGCGTTTAATTCCATCGGTCATCCACCAGCCATTTTCCGGCGTGCGTTTAATTCCATCGGTCATCCACCAGCCATCTTCCGGCGTGCGTTTAATTTATCGGTCATCCACCAGCCATCCTCCGGCGAGCGTTTAGTCCATTGGACATCAATCAGTCATATTCCGACGTGTGTTTAATCCATCGGCCATCCGCCAGCCATCTTTCGGCGTGCGTTTAATCCACCGGACATCAATCAGTCATTTTCCGGCGTGCGTTTAATACACCGGTCATCCACCAACCATCCTCCGGCGAGCGTTTAGTCCATGGGACATCAATCAGTCATCTTCCGACGTGTGTTTAAAATCCATCGGCCATCCGCCAGCCATCTTTCGGTGTGCGTTTAATCCACCGGCCATCCACCAGCCATTCTCCGGCGTGCGTTTAATCCACCGGCCATTTTCCGACGTGTGTTTAAATCCATCGTCATCCACCCAGCCATCCTCCGGCGTGCGTTTAATCCACCGACATCAATCAGTCATTTTCCGGCGTGTGTTTAATCCACCGGCCAGCCTCCGACGTGTGTTTAATCCACCGGCCATCCACCGGCCATTTTCCGGCATGTGTTTAATCCACCGGCCAGCCTCCGACGTGGGTTTAATCCATCGGTCATCACCAGCCATCCTCCGACGTGGTGTGTAATCCATCGGCCATCCACCAGCCATTCTCCGGCGTGCGTTTAATCCACCGGCCAGCCTCCGACGTGTGTTTAATCCATCGGCCATCCACCAGCCATTTGCCGGCGTGCGTTTAAGTCCACCGGCCATCCTCCGACGTGTGTTTAAACCATCGGTCATCCACCAGCCATCCTCCGGCGTGCGTTAATCCACCGGTCATCCACCGGCCATCCTCCGGCGTGCGTTTAATCCACCGGCCATCCACCGGCCATCCTCCGGCATGTGTTTAATCCACCGGCCAGCCACCGATGTGTGTTTAATCCACCGGTCATCCACCAGCCATCCTCCGACGTGTGTTTAATCCATCGGCCATCCACCAGCCATTTTTCGGCGTGCGCTTATCCACCGGCCATCCTCCGACGTGTGTTTAAACCTTCGGTCATCCACCAGCCATCCTCCGGCGTGCGTTTAATTTACCGGTCATCCCACCGGCCATCCTCCGGCATGCGTTTAATCCACCGGCCATTTTTCGACGTGTGTTTAATCCATCGCCATCCACCAGCCATCCTCCGGCGTGCGTTTAATCCACCGGCCATCCACCGGCCATCCTCCGGCATGTGTTTAAACCACCGGCCAGCCACCGACGTGGTGTTTAATCCATCGGCCATCCACCAGCCATTTTCCGGCGTGCGTTAATCCACCGGCCATCCACTGGCCATCCTCCGGCGTGCGTTTAATCCACCGGCCATCCACCGGCCATCCTCCGGCATGTGTTTAATCCACCGGCCAGCCTCCGACGTGTGTTTAATCCACCGGTCATTCCGCCAGCCATCCTCCGGCGTGCGTTTAATCCACCGGCCATTTTTCGACGTGTGTTTTAAATCCATCGGCCATCCACCAGCCATCCTCCGGCGTGCGTTTAATCCACCGGCCATCCACCGGCCATCCTCCGGCATGTGTTTAAACCACCGGCCAGCCACCGACGTGTGTTTAATCCATCGGCCATCCACCAGCCATTTTCCGGCGTGCGTTTAATCCACCGGCCAGCCTCCGACGTGTGTTTAATCCATCGGTCATCCACCAGCCATCCTCCGACGTGTGTTTAATCCATCGGTCATCCACCAGCCATCCTCCGGCGTGCGTTTAATCCACCGGCCATCCACCGGCCATCCTCCGGCGTGCGTTTAATCCACCGGCCATCTACCGGCTATCCTCCGGCATGTGTTTAATCCACCGGCCAGCCTCCGACGTGTGTTTAATCCACCGGTCATCCGCCAGCCATCCTCCGGCGTGCGTTTAATCCACCGGCCATTTTTCGACGTGTGTTTAATCCATCGGCCATCCACCAGCCATCCTCCGGCGTGCGTTTAATCCACCGGCCATCCACCGGCCATCCTCCGGCATGTGTTTAATCCACCGGGCCAGCCACCGACGTGTGTTTAATCCATCGGCCATCCACCAGCCATTCTCCGGCGTGCGTTTAATCCACCGGCCAGCCCTCCGACGTGTGTTTAATCCATCGGTCATCCACCAGCCATCCTCCGGCGTGCGTTTAATCCACCGGCCATCCACCGGCCATCCTCCGACATGTGTTTAATCCACCGGCCAGCCACCGACGTGTGTTTAATCCACCGGTCATCCACCAGCCATCCTCCGACGTGTGTTTAATCCATCGGCCATCCACCAGCCATTTTCCGGCGTGCGTTTAATCCACCGGCCATCCTCCGACGTGTGTTTAAACCATCGGTCATCCACCAGCCATCCTCCGGCGTGCGTTTAATCCACCGGTCATCCACCGGCCATCCTCCGGCGTGCGTTTAATCCACCGGTCATCCGCCAGCCATCCTCCGACGTGTGTTTAATCCATCGGCCATCCACCAGCCATCCTCCAGCGTGCGTTTAATTTACCAAACATCCACCAGCCATCCTCCGGCGTTCGTTTATTCCACCGGACATCCACCAGCCATCCTCCGACGTGTGTTTAATTCATCGGCCATCCACCAGCCATTTTCCGGCGTGCGTTTAATCCATCGGTCATCCACCAGCCATCTTCAGGCGTGCGTTTAATTTATCGGTCATCCACCAGCCATCCTCCGGCGAGCGTTTAGTCCATTGGACATCAATCAGTCATATTCCGACGTGTGTTTAATCCATCGGCCATCCGCCAGCCATCTTTCGGCGTGCGTTTAATCCACCGGACATCAATCAGTCATTTTCCGGCGTGCGTTTAATACACCGGTCATCCACCAACCATCCTCCGGCGAGCGTTTAGTCCATGGGACATCAATCAGTCATATTCCGACGTGTGTTTAATCCATCGGCCATCCGCCAGCCATCTTTCGGCGTGCGTTTAATCCGCCGGCCATCCACCAGCCATTCTCCGGCGTGCGTTTAATCCACCGGCCAGCCTCCGACGTGTGTTTAATCCACCGGTCATCCGCCGGCCATCCTCCGGCGTGCGTTTAATCCACCGGCCATTCACCGGCCATCCTCCGGCATGCGTTTAATCCACCGGCAAGCCTCCGACGTGTGTTTAATCCATCGGCCATTTACCAGCCATCCTCCGGCGTGCGTTTAATCAATCACTCATCCACCAGCCATCCTCCGGCGTGCGGTTAATCCACCGGTCATCCACCAGCCATCCTCCAGCGTGCGTTTAATCCATCGGCCATCCACCAGCCATTTTCCGGCGTGCGTTTAATCCACCGGCCAGCCTCCGACGTGTGTTTAGTCCATCGGTCATCCACCAGCCATCCTCCGACGTGTGTTTAATCCATCGGTCATCCACCAGCCATCCTCCGGCGTGCATTTAATCCACCGGCCATCCACGGGCCATCCTCCGGCGTGCGTTTAATCCACCGGCCATCCACCGGCCATCCTCCGGCATGTGTTTAATCCACCGGCCAGCCACCGATGTGCGTTTAATCCATCGGTCATCCACCAGCCATCCTCCGGCGTGCGTTTAATCCACCGGCCATCCACCGGTTATCCTCCGGCGTGCGTTTAATCCACCGGTCATCCGCCGGCCATCCTCCGACGTGTTTAATCCATCGGCCATCCACCAGCCATCCTCCAGCGTGCGTTTAATTTACCAAACATCCACCAGCCATCCTCCGGCGTTCGTTTATTCCACCGGACATCCACCAGCCATCTTCCGGCGTGCGGTTAATCCACCGGTCATCCACCAGCCATCCTCCGGCGTGCGTTTAATCCACCGGTCATCCACCGGCCATCCTCCGGCGTGCGTTTAATCCATCGGTCATCCACCAGCCAGCCTCCGACGTGTGTTTAATCCACCGGCCATCCACCAGCCATTCTCCGGCGTTCGTTTAATCCACCGGCCACTTTCCGACGTGTGTTTAATCTATCGGTCATCCACCAGCCATCCTCCGGCGTGCGTTTAATCCACCGGCCATCCACTGGCCATCTTCCGGCGTGCGTTTAATCCACCGGCCATCCACCGGCCATCCTCCGGCATGTGTTTAATCCACCGGCCAGCCTCCGACGTGTGTTTAATCCACCGGTCATCCGCCAGCCATCCTCCGGCGTGCGTTTAATCCACCGGCCATTTTTCGACGTGTGTTTAATCCATCGGCCATCCACCAGCCATCCTCCGGCGTGCGTTTAATCCACCGGCCATCCACCGGCCATCCTCCGGCATGTGTTTAAACCACCGGCCAGCCACCGACGTGTGTTTAATCCATCGGCCATCCACCAGCCATTTTCCGGCGTGCGTTTAATCCACCGGCCAGCCTCCGACGTGTGTTTAATCCATCGGTCATCCACCAGCCATCCTCCGACGTGTGTTTAATCCATCGGCCATCCACCAGCCATTCTCCGGCGTGCGTTTAATCCACCGGCCAGCCTCCGACGTGTGTTTAATCCATCGGTCATCCACCAGCCATCCTCCGGCGTGCGTTTAATCCACCGGCCATCCACCGGCCATCCTCCGGCATGTGTTTAATCCACCGGCCAGCCACCGACGTGTGTTTAAATCCACCGGTCATCCACCAGCCATCCTCCGACGTGTGTTTAATCCATCGGCCATCCACCAGCCATTTTCCGGCGTGCGTTTAATCCACCGGCCATCCTCCGACGTGTGTTTAAAACATCGGTCATCCACCAGCCATCCTCCGGCGTGCGTTTAATCCACCGGTCATCCACCGGCCATCCTCCGGCGTGCGTTTAATCCACCGGTCATCCGCCAGCCATCCTCCGACGTGTTTAATCCATCGGCCATCCACCAGCCATCCTCCAGCGTGCGTTTAATTTACCAAACATCCACCAGCCATCCTCCGGCGTTCGTTTATTCCACCGGACATCCACCAGCCATCCTCCGACGTGTGTTTAATCCATCGGCCATCCACCAGCCATTTTCCGGCGTGCGTTTAATCCATCGGTCATCCACCAGCCATCTTCCGGCGTGCGTTTAATTTATCGGTCATCCACCAGCCATCCTCCGGCGAGCGTTTAGTCCATTGGACATCAATCAGTCATATTCCGACGTGTGTTTAATCCATCGGCCATCCGCCAGCCATCTTTCGGCGTGCGTTTAATCCACCGGACATCCACCAGCCATCCTCCGGCGTTCGTTTATTCCACTGGACATCCACCAGCCATCTTCCGGCGTGCGGTTAATCCACCGGTCATCCACCAGCCATCCTCCAGCGTGCGTTTAATCCATCGGCCATCCACCAGCCATTTTCCGGCGTGCGTTTAATCCACCGGCCAGCCTCCGACGTGTGTTTAATCCATCGGTCATCCACCAGCCATCCTCCGACGTGTGTTTAATCCATCGGTCATCCACCAGCCATCCTCCGGCGTGCATTTAATCCACCGGCCATCCACGGGCCATCCTCCGGCGTGCGTTTAATCCACCGGCCATCCACCGGCCATCCTCCGGCATGTGTTTAATCCACCGGCCAGCCACCGATGTGTGTTTAATCCACCGGTCATCCACCAGCCATTCTCCGGCGTGCGTTTAATCCACCGGCCATCCTCCGACGTGCGTTTAATCCATCGGTCATCCACCAGCCATCCTCCGGCGTGCGTTTAATCCACCGGCCATCCACCGGCCATCCTCCGGCCATCCTCCGGCGTGCGTTTAATCCACCGGTCATCCGCCGGCCATCCTCCGACGTGTTTAATCCATCGGCCATCCACCAGCCATCCTCCAGCGTGCGTTTAATTTACCAAACATCCACCAGCCATCCTCCGGCGTTCGTTTATTCCACCGGACATCCACCAGCCATCTTCCGGCGTGCGGTTAATCCACCGGTCATCCACCAGCCATCCTCCGGCGTGCGTTTAATCCACCGGTCATCCACCGGCCATCCTCCGGCATGTGTTTAATCCACCGGCCAGCCACCGACGTGTGTTTAATCCACCGGTCATCCACCAGCCATCCTCCGACGTGTGTTTAATCCATCGGCCATCCACCAGCCATTTTCCGGCGTGCGTTTAATCCACCGGCCATCCTCCGACGTGTGTTTAAACCATCGGTCATCCACCAGCCATCCTCCGGCGTGCGTTTAATCCACCGGTCATCCACCGGCCATCCTCCGGCGTGCGTTTAATCCACCGGTCATCCGCCAGCCATCCTCCGACGTGTTTAATCCATCGGCCATCCACCAGCCATCCTCCAGCGTGCGTTTAATTTACCAAACATCCACCAGCCATCCTCCGGCGTTCGTTTATTCCACCGGACATCCACCAGCCATCCTCCGACGTGTGTTTAATCCATCGGCCATCCACCAGCCATTTTCCGGCGTGCGTTTAATCCATCGGTCATCCACCAGCCATCTTCAGGCGTGCGTTTAATTTATCGGTCATCCACCAGCCATTTTCCGGCGTGCGCTTAATCCACCGGCCATCCTCCGACGTGTGTTTAAACCATCGGTCATCCACCAGCCATCTTCCGGCGTGCGTTTAATCCACCGGTCATCCACCGGCCATCCTCCGGCATACGTTTAATCCACCGGCCAGCCTCCGACGTGTGTTTAATCCACCGGTCATCCGCCGGCCATCCTCCGGCGTGCGTTTAATCCACCGGCCATCCACCGGCCATCCTCCGGCATGCGTTTAATCCACCGGCAAGCCTCCGACGTGTGTTTAATCCATCGGCCATTTACTAGCCATCCTCCGGCGTGCGTTTAATCAATCGCTCATCCACCAGCCATCTTCCGGCGTGCGGTTAATCCACCGGTCATCCACCAGCCATCCTCCAGCGTGCGTTTAATCTACCGGACATCAATCAGTCATTTTCCGGCGTGCGTTTAATACACCGGTCATCCACCAACCATCCTCCGGCGAGCGTTTAGTCCATTGGACATCAATCAGTCATCTTCCGACGTGTGTTTAATCCACCGGCCATCCACCGGCCATCCTCCGGCATGTGTTTAATCCACCGGCCAGCCTCCGACGTGTGTTTAATCCATCGGCCATCCACCAGCCATCCTCCGGCGTGCGTTTAATCCACCGGCCATCCACCAGCCATCCTCCGGCGTGCGTTTAATCCACCGGCCATCCACCGGCCATCCTCCGGCATGTGTTTAATCCACCGGCCAGCCACCGACGTGTGTTTAATCCATCGGCCATCCACCAGCCATTTTCCGGCGTGCGTTTAATCCACCGGCCAGCCTCCGACGTGTGTTTAATCCATCGGTCATCCACCAGCCATCCTCCGACGTGTGTTTAATCCATCGGCCATCCACCAGCCATTCTCCGGCGTGCGTTTAATCCACCGGCCAGCCTCCGACGTGTGTTTAATCCACCGGTCATCCGCCGGCCATCCTCCGGCGTGCGTTTAATCCACCGGCCATTCACCGGCCATCCTCCGGCATGCGTTTAATCCACCGGCAAGCCTCCGACGTGTGTTTAATCCATCGGCCATTTACCAGCCATCCTCCGGCGTGCGTTTAATCAATCACTCATCCACCAGCCATCCTCCGGCGTGCGTTTAATCCATCGGTCATCCACCAGCCAGCCTCCGACGTGTGTTTAATCCACCGGCCATCCACCAGCCATTCTCCGGCGTGCGTTTAATCCACCGGCCATCCTCCGACGTGCGTTTAATCCATCGGTCATCCACCAGCCATCCTCCGGCGTGCGTTTAATCCACCGGCCATCCACCGGCCATCCTCCGGCCATCCTCCGGCGTGCGTTTAATCCACCGGTCATCCGCCGGCCATCCTCCGACGTGTTTAATCCATCGGCCATCCACCAGCCATCCTCCAGCGTGCGTTTAATTTACCAAACATCCACCAGCCATCCTCCGGCGTTCGTTTATTCCACCGGACATCCACCAGCCATCTTCCGGCGTGCGGTTAATCCACCGGTCATCCACCAGCCATCCTCCGGCGTGCGTTTAATCCACCGGTCATCCACCGGCCATCCTCCGGCATGTGTTTAATCCACCGGCCAGCCACCGACGTGTGTTTAATCCACCGGTCATCCACCAGCCATCCTCCGACGTGTGTTTAATCCACCGGCCATCCACCGGCCATCCTCCGGCATGTGTTTAATCCACCGGCCAGCCACCGACGTGTGTTTAATCCATCGGCCATCCACCAGCCATTTTCCGGCGTGCGTTTAATCCACCGGCCATCCACCGGCCATCCTCCGGCATGTGTTTAATCCACCGGCCATCCTCCGACGTGTGTTTAATCCATCGGCCATCCACCAGCCATTCTCCGGCGTGCGTTTAATCTACCGGCCATCCTCCGACGTGCGTTTAATCCATCGGTCATCCACCAGCCATCCTCCGGCGTGCGTTTAATCCACCGGCCATCCACCGGCCATCCTCCGGCCATCCTCCGGCGTGCGTTTAATCCACCGGTCATCCGCCGGCCATCCTCCGACGTGTTTAATCCATCGGCCATCCACCAGCCATCCTCCAGCGTGCGTTTAATTTACCAAACATCCACCAGCCATCCTCCGGCGTTCGTTTATTCCACCGGACATCCACCAGCCATCTTCCGGCGTGCGGTTAATCCACCGGTCATCCACCAGCCATCCTCCGGCGTGCGTTTAATCCACCGGTCATCCACCGGCCATCCTCCGGCATGTGTTTAATCCACCGGCCAGCCACCGACGTGTGTTTAATCCACCGGTCATCCACCAGCCATCCTCCGACGTGTGTTTAATCCATCGGCCATCCACCAGCCATTTTCCGGCGTGCGTTTAATCCACCGGCCATCCTCCGACGTGTGTTTAAACCATCGGTCATCCACCAGCCATCCTCCGGCGTGCGTTTAATCCACCGGTCATCCACCGGCCATCCTCCGGCGTGCGTTTAATCCACCGGTCATCCGCCAGCCATCCTCCGACGTGTTTAATCCATCGGCCATCCACCAGCCATCCTCCAGCGTGCGTTTAATTTACCAAACATCCACCAGCCATCCTCCGGCGTTCGTTTATTCCACCGGACATCCACCAGCCATCCTCCGACGTGTGTTTAATCCATCGGCCATCCACCAGCCATTTTCCGGCGTGCGTTTAATCCATCGGTCATCCACCAGCCATCTTCAGGCGTGCGTTTAATTTATCGGTCATCCACCAGCCATTTTCCGGCGTGCGCTTAATCCACCGGCCATCCTCCGACGTGTGTTTAAACCATCGGTCATCCACCAGCCATCTTCCGGCGTGCGTTTAATCCACCGGTCATCCACCGGCCATCCTCCGGCATACGTTTAATCCACCGGCCAGCCTCCGACGTGTGTTTAATCCACCGGTCATCCGCCGGCCATCCTCCGGCGTGCGTTTAATCCACCGGCCATCCACCGGCCATCCTCCGGCATGCGTTTAATCCACCGGCAAGCCTCCGACGTGTGTTTAATCCATCGGCCATTTACTAGCCATCCTCCGGCGTGCGTTTAATCAATCGCTCATCCACCAGCCATCTTCCGGCGTGCGGTTAATCCACCGGTCATCCACCAGCCATCCTCCAGCGTGCGTTTAATCTACCGGACATCAATCAGTCATTTTCCGGCGTGCGTTTAATACACCGGTCATCCACCAACCATCCTCCGGCGAGCGTTTAGTCCATTGGACATCAATCAGTCATCTTCCGACGTGTGTTTAATCCACCGGCCATCCACCGGCCATCCTCCGGCATGTGTTTAATCCACCGGCCAGCCTCCGACGTGTGTTTAATCCATCGGCCATCCACCAGCCATCCTCCGGCGTGCGTTTAATCCACCGGCCATCCACCAGCCATCCTCCGGCGTGCGTTTAATCCACCGGCCATCCACCGGCCATCCTCCGGCATGTGTTTAATCCACCGGCCAGCCACCGACGTGTGTTTAATCCATCGGCCATCCACCAGCCATTTTCCGGCGTGCGTTTAATCCACCGGCCAGCCTCCGACGTGTGTTTAATCCATCGGTCATCCACCAGCCATCCTCCGACGTGTGTTTAATCCATCGGCCATCCACCAGCCATTCTCCGGCGTGCGTTTAATCCACCGGCCAGCCTCCGACGTGTGTTTAATCCACCGGTCATCCGCCGGCCATCCTCCGGCGTGCGTTTAATCCACCGGCCATTCACCGGCCATCCTCCGGCATGCGTTTAATCCACCGGCAAGCCTCCGACGTGTGTTTAATCCATCGGCCATTTACCAGCCATCCTCCGGCGTGCGTTTAATCAATCACTCATCCACCAGCCATCCTCCGGCGTGCGTTTAATCCATCGGTCATCCACCAGCCAGCCTCCGACGTGTGTTTAATCCACCGGCCATCCACCAGCCATTTTCCGGCGTGCGTTTAATCCACCGGCCATTTTCCGACGTGTGTTTAATCCACCGGACATCAATCAGTCATTTTCCGGCGTGCGTTTAATACACCGGTCATCCACCGGCCATCCTCCGGCATGCGTTTAATCCACCGGCAAGCCTCCGACGTATGTTTAATCCACCGGTCATCCGCTAGCCATCCTCCGACGTGTTTAATCCATCGGCCATCCACCAGCCATTCTCCGGCGTGCGTTTAATCCACCAGCCATCTTCCGGCGTGCGTTTAATCCATCGGTCATCCACCAGCCATCCTCCGGCGTGCGTTTAATCCACCGGCCATCCACCGACCATCCTCCGGCGAGCGTTTAATCCACCGGTCATCCGCCAGCCATCCTTCGACGTGTTTAATCCATCGGCCATCCACCAGCCATCCTCCAGCGTGCGTTTAATTTACCAAACATCCACCAGCCATCCTCCGGCGTTCGTTTATTCCACTGGACATCCACCAGCCATCTTCCGGCGTGCGGTTAATCCACCGGTCATCCACCAGCCATCCTCCAGCGTGCGTTTAATCCATCGGCCATCCACCAGCCATTTTCCGGCGTGCGTTTAATCCACCGGCCAGCCTCCGACGTGTGTTTAATCAATCGGTCATCCACCAGCCATCCTCCGACGTGTGTTTAATCCATCGGTCATCCACCAGCCATCCTCCGGCGTGCGTTTAATCCACCGGCCATCCAAAAGCCATCCTCCGGCGTGCGTTTAATCCACCGGCCATCCACCGGCCATCCTCCGGCATGTGTTTAATCCACCGGCCAGCCACCGATGTGTGTTTAATCCACCGGTCATCCACCAGCCATCCTCCGACGTGTGTTTAATCCATCGGCCATCCACCAGCCATCCTCCGGCGTGCATTTAATCCACCGGCCATCCACGGGCCATCCTCCGGCGTGCGTTTAATCCACCGGCCATCCACCGGCCATCCTCCGACGTGTTTAATCCATCGGCCATCCACCAGCCATCCTCCAGCGTGCGTTTAATTTACCAAACATCCACCAGCCATCCTCCGGCGTTCGTTTATTCCACCGGACATCCACCAGCCATCTTCCGGCGTGCGGTTAATCCACCGGTCATCCACCAGCCATCCTCCGGCGTGCGTTTAATCCACCGGTCATCCACCGGCCATCCTCCGGCGTGCGTTTAATCCATCGGTCATCCACCAGCCAGCCTCCGACGTGTGTTTAATCCACCGGCCATCCACCAGCCATTCTCCGGCGTTCGTTTAATCCACCGGCCACTTTCCGACGTGTGTTTAATCCATCGGTCATCCACCAGCCATCCTCCGGCGTGCGTTTAATCCACCGGCCATCCACTGGCCATCTTCCGGCGTGCGTTTAATCCACCGGCCATCCACCGGCCATCCTCCGGCATGTGTTTAATCCACCGGCCAGCCTCCGACGTGTGTTTAATCCACCGGTCATCCGCCAGCCATCCTCCGGCGTGCGTTTAATCCACCGGCCATTTTTCGACGTGTGTTTAATCCATCGGCCATCCACCAGCCATCCTCCGGCGTGCGTTTAATCCACCGGCCATCCACCGGCCATCCTCCGGCATGTGTTTAAACCACCGGCCAGCCACCGACGTGTGTTTAATCCATCGGCCATCCACCAGCCATTTTCCGGCGTGCGTTTAATCCACCGGCCAGCCTCCGACGTGTGTTTAATCCATCGGTCATCCACCAGCCATCCTCCGACGTGTGTTTAATCCATCGGTCATCCACCAGCCATCCTCCGGCGTGCGTTTAATCCACCGGCCATCCACCGGCCATCCTCCGGCGTGCGTTTAATCCACCGGCCATCTACCGGCTATCCTCCGGCATGTGTTTAATCCACCGGCCAGCCTCCGACGTGTGTTTAATCCACCGGTCATCCGCCAGCCATCCTCCGGCGTGCGTTTAATCCACCGGCCATTTTTCGACGTGTGTTTAATCCATCGGCCATCCACCAGCCATCCTCCGGCGTGCGTTTAATCCACCGGCCATCCACCGGCCATCCTCCGGCATGTGTTTAATCCACCGGCCAGCCACCGACGTGTGTTTAATCCATCGGCCATCCACCAGCCATTTTCCGGCGTGCGTTTAATCCACCGGCCAGCCTCCGACGTGTGTTTAATCCATCGGTCATCCACCAGCCATCCTCCGACGTGTGTTTAATCCATCGGCCATCCACCAGCCATTCTCCGGCGTGCGTTTAATCCACCGGCCAGCCTCCGACGTGTGTTTAATCCATCGGTCATCCATCAGCCATCCTCCGACGTGTGTTTAATCCATCGGCCATCCACCAGCCATTCTCCGGCGTGCGTTTAATCCACCGGCCATCCTCCGACGTGCGTTTAATCCATCGGTCATCCACCAGCCATCCTCCGGCGTGCGTTTAATCCACCGGCCATCCACCGACCATCCTCCGGCGTGCGTTTAATCCACCGGTCATCCGCCAGCCATCCTTCGACGTGTTTAATCCATCGGCCATCCACCAGCCATCCTCCAGCGTGCGTTTAATTTACCAAACATCCACTAGCCATCCTCCGGCGTTCGTTTATTCCACCGGACATCCACCAGCCATCTTCCGGCGTGCGGTTAATCCACCGGTCATCCACCAGCCATCCTCCGGCGTGCGTTTAATCCACCGGTCATCCACCGGCCATCCTCCGGCATGCGTTTAATCCATCGGTCATCCACCAGCCAGCCTCCGACGTGTGTTTAATCCACCGGCCATCCACCAGCCATTCTCCGGCGTGCGTTTAATCCACCGGTCATCCACCAGCCATCCTCCGGCGTGCGTTTAATCCACCGGACATCAATCAGTCATTTTCCGGCGTGTGTTTAATCCACCGGCCAGCCTCCGACGTGTGTTTAATCCACCGGCCAGCCTCCGACGTGTGTTTAATCCATCGGCCATCCACCAGCCATTTTTCGGCGTCCGCTTAATCCACCGGCCATCCTCCGACGTGTGTTTAAACCATCGGTCATCCACCAGCCATCCTCCGGCGTGCGTTTAATTTACCGGTCATCCACCGGCCATCCTCCGGCATGCGTTTAATCCACCGGCCAGCCTCCGACGTGTGTTTAATCCACCGGTCATCCGCCGGCCATCCTCCGGCGTGCGTCTAATCCACCGGCCATCCACCGGCCATCCTCCGGCATGCGTTTAATCCACCGGCAAGCCTCCGACGTGTGTTTAATCCATCGGCCATTTACCAGCCAGCCTCCGACGTGTGTTTAATCCACCGGCCATCCACCAGCCATTCTCCGGCGTGCGTTTAATCCACCGGTCATCCACCAGCCATCCTCCGGCGTGCGTTTAATCCACCGGACATCAATCAGTCATTTTCCGGCGTGTGTTTAATCCACCGGCCAGCCTCCGACGTGTGTTTAATCCACCGGCCAGCCTCCGACGTGTGTTTAATCCACCGGTCTTCCGCCGGCCATCCTCCGGCGTGCGTTTAATCCACCGGCCATCCACCGGCCATCCTCCGGCATGCGTTTAATCCACCGGCAAGCTTCTGACGTGTGTTTAATCCATCGGCCATTTACCAGCCATCCTCCGGCGTGCGTTTAATCAATCGCTCATCCACCAGCCATCCTCCGGCGTGCGTTTAATCCATCGGTCATCCACCAGCCAACCTCCGACGTGTGTTTAATCCACCGGCCATCCACCAGCCATTCTCCGGCGTTCGTTTAATCCACCGGCCACTTTCCGACGTGTGTTTAATCCATCGGTCATCCACCAGCCATCCTCCGGCGTGCGTTTAATCCACCGGCCATCTACTGGCCATCCTCCGGCGTGCGTTTAATCCACCGGCCATCCACCGGCCATCCTCCGGCATGTGTTTAATCCACCGGCCAGCCTCCGACGTGTGTTTAATCCACCGGTCATCCGCCAGCCATCCTCCGGCGTGCGTTTAATCCACCCGCCATTTTTCGACGTGTGTTTAATCCATCGGCCATCCACCAGCCATCCTCCGGCGTGCGTTTAATCCACCGGCCATCCACCGGCCATCCTCCGGCATGTGTTTAATCCACCGGCCAGCCACCGACGTGTGTTTAATCCATCGGCCATCCACCAGCCATTCTCCGGCGTGCGTTTAATCCACCGGCCAGCCTCCGACGTGTGTTTAATCCATCGGTCATCCACCAGCCATCCTCCGGCGTGCGTTTAATCCACCGGCCATCCACCGGCCATCCTCCGGCATGTGTTTAATCCACCGGCCAGCCACCGACATGTGTTTAATCCACCGGTCATCCACCAGCCATCCTCCGACGTGTGTTTAATCCATCGGCCATCCACCAGCCATTATCCGGCGTGCGTTTAATCCACCGGCCATCCTCCGACGTGTGTTTAAACCATCGGTCATCCACCAGCCATCCTCCGGCGTGCGTTTAATCCACCGGTCATCCACCGGCCATCCTCCGGCGTGCGTTTAATCCACCGGTCATCCGCCAGCCATCCTCCGACGTGTTTAATCCATCGGCCATCCACCAGCCATCCTCCAGCGTGCGTTTAATTTACCAAACATCCACCAGCCATCCTCCGGCGTTCGTTTATTCCACCGGACATCCACCAGCCATCCTCCGACGTGTGTTTAATTCATCGGCCATCCACCAGCCATTTTCCGGCGTGCGTTTAATCCATCGGTCATCCACCAGCCATCTTCAGGCGTGCGTTTAATTTATCGGTCATCCACCAGCCATCCTCCGGCGTGCGTTTAATCCACCGGCCATTTTTCGACGTGTGTTTAATCCATCGGCCATCCACCAGCCATCCTCCGGCGTGCGTTTAATCCACCGGCCATCCACCGGCCATCCTCCGGCATGTGTTTAATCCACCGGCCAGCCACCGACGTGTGTTTAATCCATCGGCCATCCACCAGCCATTTTTCGGCGTGCGTTTAATCCACCGGCCAGCCTCCGACGTGTGTTTAATCCATCGGTCATCCACCAGCCATCCTCCGACGTGTGTTTAATCCATCGGCCATCCACCAGCCATTCTCCGGCGTGCGTTTAATCCACCGGCCAGCCTCCGACGTGTGTTTAATCCACCGGTCATCCGCCGGCCATCCTCCGGCGTGCGTTTAATCCACCGGCCATTCACCGGCCATCCTCCGGCATGCGTTTAATCCACCGGCAAGCCTCCGACGTGTGTTTAATCCATCGGCCATTTACCAGCCATCCTCCGGCGTGCGTTTAATCAATCACTCATCCACCAGCCATCCTCCGGCGTGCGGTTAATCCACCGGTCATCCACCAGCCATCCTCCAGCGTGCGTTTAATCCATCGGCCATCCACCAGCCATTTTCCGGCGTGCGTTTAATCCACCGGCCAGCCTCCGACGTGTGTTTAATCCATCCGTCATCCACCAGCCATCCTCCGACGTGTGTTTAATCCATCGGTCATCCACCAGCCATCCTCCGGCGTGCGTTTAATCCACCGGCCATCCACCGGCCATCCTCCGGCATGTGTTTAAACCACCGGCCAGCCACCGACGTGTGTTTAATCCATCGGCCATCCACCAGCCATTTTCCGGCGTGCGTTTAATCCACCGGCCAGCCTCCGACGTGTGTTTAATCCATCGGTCATCCACCAGCCATCCTCCGACGTGTGTTTAATCCATCGGTCATCCACCAGCCATCCTCCGGCGTGCGTTTAATCCACCGGCCATCCACCGGCCAACCTCCGGCGTGCGTTTAATCCACCGGCCATCTACCGGCTATCCTCCGGCATGTGTTTAATCCACCGGCCAGCCTCCGACGTGTGTTTAATCCACCGGTCATCCGCCAGCCATCCTCCGGCGTGCGTTTAATCCACCGGCCATTTTTCGACGTGTGTTTAATCCATCGGCCATCCACCAGCCATCCTCCGGCGTGCGTTTAATCCACCGGCCATCCACCGGCCATCCTCCGGCATGTGTTTAATCCACCGGCCAGCCACCGACGTGTGTTTAATCCATCGGCCATCCACCAGCCATTCTCCGGCGTGCGTTTAATCCACCGGCCAGCCTCCGACGTGTGTTTAATCCATCGGTCATCCACCAGCCATCCTCCGGCGTGCGTTTAATCCACCGGCCATCCACCGGCCATCCTCCGGCATGTGTTTAATCCACCGGCCAGCCACCGGCCATCCTCCGGCATGTGTTTAATCCACCGGCCAGCCACCGATGTGTGTTTAATCCACCGGTCATCCACCAGCCATCCTCCGACGTGTGTTTAATCCATCGGCCATCCACCAGCCATTTTTCGGCGTGCGCTTAATCCACCGGCCATTCTCCGACGTGTGTTTAAACCATCGGTCATCCACCAGCCATCCTCCGGCGTGCGTTTAATTTACCGGTCATCCACCGGCCATCCTCCGGCATGCGTTTAATCCACCGGCCAGCCTCCGACGTGTGTTTAATCCACCGGTCATCCGCCGGCCATCCTCCGGCGTGCGTCTAATCCACCGGCCATCCACCGGCCATCCTCCGGAATGCGTTTAATCCACCGGCAAGCCTCCGACGTGTGTTTAATCCATCGGCCATTTACCAGCCATCCTCCGGGGTGCGTTTAATCAATCGCTCATCCACCAGCCATCCTCCGGCGTGCGTTTAATCCATCGGTCATCCACCAGCCAGCCTCCGACGTGTGTTTAATCCACCGGCCATCCACCAGCCATTCTCCGGCGTGCGTTTAATCCACCGGCCATCCTCCGACGTGCGTTTAATCCATCGGTCATCCACCAGCCATTTTCCGGCGTGCGTTTAATCCATCGGTCATCCACCAGCCATCTTCCGGCGTGCGTTTAATTTATCGGTCATCCACCAGCCATCCTCCGGCGAGCGTTTAGTCCATTGGACATCAATCAGTCATATTCCGACGTGTGTTTAATCCATCGGCCATCCGCCAGCCATCTTTCGGCGTGCGTTTAATCCACCGGACATCAATCAGTCATTTTCCGGCGTGCGTTTAATACACCGGTCATCCACCAACCATCCTCCGGCGAGCGTTTAGTCCATGGGACATCAATCAGTCATCTTCCGACGTGTGTTTAATCCATCGGCCATCCGCCAGCCATCTTTCGGTGTGCGTTTAATCCACCGGCCATCCACCAGCCATTCTCCGGCGTGCGTTTAATCCACCGGCCATTTTCCGACGTGTGTTTAATCCATCGGTCATCCACCAGCCATCCTCCGGCGTGCGTTTAATCCACCGGACATCAATCAGTCATTTTCCGGCGTGTGTTTAATCCACCGGCCAGCCTCCGACGTGTGTTTAATCCACCGGCCATCCACCGGCCATTTTCCGGCATGTGTTTAATCCACCGGCCAGCCTCCGACGTGTGTTTAATCCATCGGTCATCCACCAGCCATCCTCCGACGTGTGTTTAATCCATCGGCCATCCACCAGCCATTCTCCGGCGTGCGTTTAATCCACCGGCCAGCCTCCGACGTGTGTTTAATCCATCGGCCATCCACCAGCCATTTTCCGGCGTGCGTTTAATCCACCGGCCATCCTCCGACGTGTGTTTAAACCATCGGTCATCCACCAGCCATCCTCCGGCGTGCGTTTAATCCACCGGTCATCCACCGGCCATCCTCCGGCGTGCGTTTAATCCACCGGCCATCCACCGGCCATCCTCCGGCATGTGTTTAATCCACCGGCCAGCCACCGATGTGTGTTTAATCCACCGGTCATCCACCAGCCATCCTCCGACGTGTGTTTAATCCATCGGCCATCCACCAGCCATTTTTCGGCGTGCGCTTAATCCACCGGCCATCCTCCGACGTGTGTTTAAACCTTCGGTCATCCACCAGCCATCCTCCGGCGTGCGTTTAATTTACCGGTCATCCACCGGCCATCCTCCGGCATGCGTTTAATCCACCGGCCATTTTTCGACGTGTGTTTAATCCATCGGCCATCCACCAGCCATCCTCCGGCGTGCGTTTAATCCACCGGCCATCCACCGGCCATCCTCCGGCATGTGTTTAAACCACCGGCCAGCCACCGACGTGTGTTTAATCCATCGGCCATCCACCAGCCATTTTCCGGCGTGCGTTTAATCCACCGGCCATCCACTGGCCATCCTCCGGCGTGCGTTTAATCCACCGGCCATCCACCGGCCATCCTCCGGCATGTGTTTAATCCACCGGCCAGCCTCCGACGTGTGTTTAATCCACCGGTCATCCGCCAGCCATCCTCCGGCGTGCGTTTAATCCACCGGCCATTTTTCGACGTGTGTTTAATCCATCGGCCATCCACCAGCCATCCTCCGGCGTGCGTTTAATCCACCGGCCATCCACCGGCCATCCTCCGGCATGTGTTTAAACCACCGGCCAGCCACCGACGTGTGTTTAATCCATCGGCCATCCACCAGCCATTTTCCGGCGTGCGTTTAATCCACCGGCCAGCCTCCGACGTGTGTTTAATCCATCGGTCATCCACCAGCCATCCTCCGACGTGTGTTTAATCCATCGGTCATCCACCAGCCATCCTCCGGCGTGCGTTTAATCCACCGGCCATCCACCGGCCATCCTCCGGCGTGCGTTTAATCCACCGGCCATCTACCGGCTATCCTCCGGCATGTGTTTAATCCACCGGCCAGCCTCCGACGTGTGTTTAATCCACCGGTCATCCGCCAGCCATCCTCCGGCGTGCGTTTAATCCACCGGCCATTTTTCGACGTGTGTTTAATCCATCGGCCATCCACCAGCCATCCTCCGGCGTGCGTTTAATCCACCGGCCATCCACCGGCCATCCTCCGGCATGTGTTTAATCCACCGGCCAGCCACCGACGTGTGTTTAATCCATCGGCCATCCACCAGCCATTCTCCGGCGTGCGTTTAATCCACCGGCCATCCTCCGACGTGTGTTTAATCCATCGGTCATCCACCAGCCATCCTCCGGCGTGCGTTTAATCCACCGGCCATCCACCGGCCATCCTCCGGCATGTGTTTAAACCACCGGCCAGCCACCGACGTGTGTTTAATCCATCGGCCATCCACCAGCCATTTTCCGGCGTGCGTTTAATCCACCGGCCAGCCTCCGACGTGTGTTTAATCCATCGGTCATCCACCAGCCATCCTCCGACGTGTGTTTAATCCATCGGTCATCCACCAGCCATCCTCCGGCGTGCGTTTAATCCACCGGCCATCCACCGGCCATCCTCCGGCGTGCGTTTAATCCACCGGCCATCTACCGGCTATCCTCCGGCATGTGTTTAATCCACCGGCCAGCCTCCGACGTGTGTTTAATCCACCGGTCATCCGCCAGCCATCCTCCGGCGTGCGTTTAATCCACCGGCCATTTTTCGACGTGTGTTTAATCCATCGGCCATCCACCAGCCATCCTCCGGCGTGCGTTTAATCCACCGGCCATCCACCGGCCATCCTCCGGCATGTGTTTAATCCACCGGCCAGCCACCGACGTGTGTTTAATCCATCGGCCATCCACCAGCCATTCTCCGGCGTGCGTTTAATCCACCGGCCAGCCTCCGACGTGTGTTTAATCCATCGGTCATCCACCAGCCATCCTCCGGCGTGCGTTTAATCCACCGGCCATCCACCGGCCATCCTCCGGCATGTGTTTAATCCACCGGCCAGCCACCGGCCATCCTCCGGCATGTGTTTAATCCACCGGCCAGCCACCGATGTGTGTTTAATCCACCGGTCATCCACCAGCCATCCTCCGACGTGTGTTTAATCCATCGGCCATCCACCAGCCATTTTTCGGCGTGCGCTTAATCCACCGGCCATTCTCCGACGTGTGTTTAAACCATCGGTCATCCACCAGCCATCCTCCGGCGTGCGTTTAATTTACCGGTCATCCACCGGCCATCCTCCGGCATGCGTTTAATCCACCGGCCAGCCTCCGACGTGTGTTTAATCCACCGGTCATCCGCCGGCCATCCTCCGGCGTGCGTCTAATCCACCGGCCATCCACCGGCCATCCTCCGGAATGCGTTTAATCCACCGGCAAGCCTCCGACGTGTGTTTAATCCATCGGCCATTTACCAGCCATCCTCCGGGGTGCGTTTAATCAATCGCTCATCCACCAGCCATCCTCCGGCGTGCGTTTAATCCATCGGTCATCCACCAGCCAGCCTCCGACGTGTGTTTAATCCACCGGCCATCCACCAGCCATTCTCCGGCGTGCGTTTAATCCACCGGCCATCCTCCGACGTGCGTTTAATCCATCGGTCATCCACCAGCCATTTTCCGGCGTGCGTTTAATCCATCGGTCATCCACCAGCCATCTTCCGGCGTGCGTTTAATTTATCGGTCATCCACCAGCCATCCTCCGGCGAGCGTTTAGTCCATTGGACATCAATCAGTCATATTCCGACGTGTGTTTAATCCATCGGCCATCCGCCAGCCATCTTTCGGCGTGCGTTTAATCCACCGGACATCAATCAGTCATTTTCCGGCGTGCGTTTAATACACCGGTCATCCACCAACCATCCTCCGGCGAGCGTTTAGTCCATGGGACATCAATCAGTCATCTTCCGACGTGTGTTTAATCCATCGGCCATCCGCCAGCCATCTTTCGGTGTGCGTTTAATCCACCGGCCATCCACCAGCCATTCTCCGGCGTGCGTTTAATCCACCGGCCATTTTCCGACGTGTGTTTAATCCATCGGTCATCCACCAGCCATCCTCCGGCGTGCGTTTAATCCACCGGACATCAATCAGTCATTTTCCGGCGTGTGTTTAATCCACCGGCCAGCCTCCGACGTGTGTTTAATCCACCGGCCATCCACCGGCCATTTTCCGGCATGTGTTTAATCCACCGGCCAGCCTCCGACGTGTGTTTAATCCATCGGTCATCCACCAGCCATCCTCCGACGTGTGTTTAATCCATCGGCCATCCACCAGCCATTCTCCGGCGTGCGTTTAATCCACCGGCCAGCCTCCGACGTGTGTTTAATCCATCGGCCATCCACCAGCCATTTTCCGGCGTGCGTTTAATCCACCGGCCATCCTCCGACGTGTGTTTAAACCATCGGTCATCCACCAGCCATCCTCCGGCGTGCGTTTAATCCACCGGTCATCCACCGGCCATCCTCCGGCGTGCGTTTAATCCACCGGCCATCCACCGGCCATCCTCCGGCATGTGTTTAATCCACCGGCCAGCCACCGATGTGTGTTTAATCCACCGGTCATCCACCAGCCATCCTCCGACGTGTGTTTAATCCATCGGCCATCCACCAGCCATTTTTCGGCGTGCGCTTAATCCACCGGCCATCCTCCGACGTGTGTTTAAACCTTCGGTCATCCACCAGCCATCCTCCGGCGTGCGTTTAATTTACCGGTCATCCACCGGCCATCCTCCGGCATGCGTTTAATCCACCGGCCATTTTTCGACGTGTGTTTAATCCATCGGCCATCCACCAGCCATCCTCCGGCGTGCGTTTAATCCACCGGCCATCCACCGGCCATCCTCCGGCATGTGTTTAAACCACCGGCCAGCCACCGACGTGTGTTTAATCCATCGGCCATCCACCAGCCATTTTCCGGCGTGCGTTTAATCCACCGGCCATCCACTGGCCATCCTCCGGCGTGCGTTTAATCCACCGGCCATCCACCGGCCATCCTCCGGCATGTGTTTAATCCACCGGCCAGCCTCCGACGTGTGTTTAATCCACCGGTCATCCGCCAGCCATCCTTCGGCGTGCGTTTAATCCACCGGCCATTTTTCGACGTGTGTTTAATCCATCGGCCATCCACCAGCCATCCTCCGGCGTGCGTTTAATCCACCGGCCATCCACCGGCCATCCTCCGGCATGTGTTTAAACCACCGGCCAGCCACCGACGTGTGTTTAATCCATCGGCCATCCACCAGCCATTTTCCGGCGTGCGTTTAATCCACCGGCCAGCCTCCGACGTGTGTTTAATCCATCGGTCATCCACCAGCCATCCTCCGACGTGTGTTTAATCCATCGGTCATCCACCAGCCATCCTCCGGCGTGCGTTTAATCCACCGGCCATCCACCGGCCATCCTCCGGCGTGCGTTTAATCCACCGGCCATCTACCGGCTATCCTCCGGCATGTGTTTAATCCACCGGCCAGCCTCCGACGTGTGTTTAATCCACCGGTCATCCGCCAGCCATCCTCCGGCGTGCGTTTAATCCACCGGCCATTTTTCGACGTGTGTTTAATCCATCGGCCATCCACCAGCCATCCTCCGGCGTGCGTTTAATCCACCGGCCATCCACCGGCCATCCTCCGGCATGTGTTTAATCCACCGGCCAGCCACCGACGTGTGTTTAATCCATCGGCCATCCACCAGCCATTCTCCGGCGTGCGTTTAATCCACCGGCCAGCCTCCGACGTGTGTTTAATCCATCGGTCATCCACCAGCCATCCTCCGGCGTGCGTTTAATCCACCGGCCATCCACCGGCCATCCTCCGACATGTGTTTAATCCACCGGCCAGCCACCGACGTGTGTTTAATCCACCGGTCATCCACCAGCCATCCTCCGACGTGTGTTTAATCCATCGGCCATCCACCAGCCATTTTCCGGCGTGCGTTTAATCCACCGGCCATCCTCCGACGTGTGTTTAAACCATCGGTCATCCACCAGCCATCCTCCGGCGTGCGTTTAATCCACCGGTCATCCACCGGCCATCCTCCGGCGTGCGTTTAATCCACCGGTCATCCGCCAGCCATCCTCCGACGTGTTTAATCCATCGGCCATCCACCAGCCATCCTCCAGCGTGCGTTTAATTTACCAAACATCCACCAGCCATCCTCCGGCGTTCGTTTATTCCACCGGACATCCACCAGCCATCCTCCGACGTGTGTTTAATTCATCGGCCATCCACCAGCCATTTTCCGGCGTGCGTTTAATCCATCGGTCATCCACCAGCCATCTTCAGGCGTGCGTTTAATTTATCGGTCATCCACCAGCCATCCTCCGGCGAGCGTTTAGTCCATTGGACATCAATCAGTCATATTCCGACGTGTGTTTAATCCATCGGCCATCCGCCAGCCATCTTTCGGCGTGCGTTTAATCCACCGGACATCAATCAGTCATTTTCCGGCGTGCGTTTAATACACCGGTCATCCACCAACCATCCTCCGGCGAGCGTTTAGTCCATGGGACATCAATCAGTCATATTCCGACGTGTGTTTAATCCATCGGCCATCCGCCAGCCATCTTTCGGCGTGCGTTTAATCCGCCGGCCATCCACCAGCCATTCTCCGGCGTGCGTTTAATCCACCGGTCATCCACCAGCCATCCTCCGGCGTGCGTTTAATCCACCGGACATCAATCAGTCATTTTCCGGCGTGTGTTTAATCCACCGGCCAGCCTCCGACGTGTGTTTAATCCACCGGCCAGCCTCCGACGTGTGTTTAATCCACCGGTCATCCGCCGGCCATCCTCCGGCGTGCGTTTAATCCACCGGCCATCCACCGGCCATCCTCCGGCATGCGTTTAATCCACCGGCAAGCCTCTGACGTGTGTTTAATCCATCGGCCATTTACCAGCCATCCTCCGGCGTGCGTTTAATCAATCGCTCATCCACCAGCCATCCTCCGGCGTGCGTTTAATCCACCGGCCATCCACCAGCCATTCTCCGGCGTTCGTTTAATCCACCGGCCATTTTCCGACGTGTGTTTAATCCATCGGTCATCCACCAGCCATCCTCCGGCGTGCGTTTAATCCACCGGCCATCCACTGGCCATCCTCCGGCGTGCGTTTAATCCACCGGCCATCCACCGGCCATCCTCCGGCATGTGTTTAATCCACCGGCCAGCCTCCGACGTGTGTTTAATCCACCGGTCATCCGCCGGCCATCCTCCGGCGTGCGTCTAATCCACCGGCCATCCACCGGCCATCCTCCGGCATGCGTTTAATCCACCGACAAGCCTCCGACGTGTGTTTAATCCATCGGCCATTTACCAGCCATCCTCCGGCGTGCGTTTAATCCACCGGCCATCCACCGGCCATCCTCCGGCATGCGTTTAATCCACCGGCAAGCCTCCGACGTGTGTTTAATCCATCGGCCATTTACCAGCCATACTCCGGCGTGCGTTTAATCAATCGCTCATCCACCAGCCATCCTCCGGCGTGCGTTTAATCCACCGGCCAGCCTCCGACGTGTGTTTAATCCACCGGTCATCCGCCGGCCATCCTCCGGCGTGCGTTTAATCCACCGGCCATTCACCGGCCATCCTCCGGCATGCGTTTAATCCACCGGCAAGCCTCCGACGTGTGTTTAATCCATCGGCCATTTACCAGCCATCCTCCGGCGTGCGTTTAATCAATCACTCATCCACCAGCCAGCCTCCGACGTGTGTTTAATCCACCGGCCATCCACCAGCCATTTTCCGGCGTGCGTTTAATCCACCGGCCATTTTCCGACGTGTGTTTAATCCACCGGACATCAATCAGTCATTTTCCGGCGTGCGTTTAATACACCGGTCATCCACCGGCCATCCTCCGGCATGCGTTTAATCCACCGGCAAGCCTCCGACGTATGTTTAATCCACCGGTCATCCGCTAGCCATCCTCCGACGTGTTTAATCCATCGGCCATCCACCAGCCATTCTCCGGCGTGCGTTTAATCCACCAGCCATCTTCCGGCGTGCGTTTAATCCATCGGTCATCCACCAGCCATCCTCCGGCGTGCGTTTAATCCACCGGCCATCCACCGACCATCCTCCGGCGTGCGTTTAATCCACCGGTCATCCGCCAGCCATCCTTCGACATGTTTAATCCATCGGCCATCCACCAGCCATCCTCCAGCGTGCGTTTAATTTACCAAACATCCACCAGCCATCCTCCGGCGTTCGTTTATTCCACTGGACATCCACCAGCCATCTTCCGGCGTGCGGTTAATCCACCGGTCATCCACCAGCCATCCTCCAGCGTGCGTTTAATCCATCGGCCATCCACCAGCCATTTTCCGGCGTGCGTTTAATCCACCGGCCAGCCTCCGACGTGTGTTTAATCCATCGGTCATCCACCAGCCATCCTCCGACGTGTGTTTAATCCATCGGTCATCCACCAGCCATCCTCCGGCGTGCGTTTAATCCACCGGCCATCCAAGGGCCATTTTCCGGCGTGCGTTTAATCCACCGGCCATCCACCGGCCATCCTCCGGCATGTGTTTAATCCACCGGCCAGCCACCGATGTGTGTTTAATCCACCGGTCATCCACCAGCCATCCTCCGACGTGTGTTTAATCCATCGGCCATCCACCAGCCATTTTTCGGCGTGCGCTTAATCCACCGGCCATCCTCCGACGTGTGTTTAAACCATCGGTCATCCACCAGCCATCCTCCGGCGTGCGTTTAATTTACCGGTCATCCACCGGCCATCCTCCGGCATGCGTTTAATCCACCGGCCAGCCTCCGACGTGTGTTTAATCCACCGGTCATCCGCCGGCCATCCTCCGGCGTGCGTCTAATCCACCGGCCATCCACCGGCCATCCTCCGGCATGCGTTTAATCCACCGGCAAGCCTCCGACGTGTGTTTAATCCATCGGCCATTTACCAGCCATCCTCCGGGGTGCGTTTAATCAATCGCTCATCCACCAGCCATCCTCCGGCGTGCGTTTAATCCATCGGTCATCCACCAGCCAGCCTCCGACGTGTGTTTAATCCACCGGCCATCCACCAGCCATTCTCCGGCGTGCGTTTAATCCACCGGCCATCCTCCGACGTGCGTTTAATCCATCGGTCATCCACCAGCCATCCTCCGGCGTGCGTTTAATCCACCGGCCATCCACCGGCCATCCTCCGGCGTGCGTTTAATCCACCGGTCATCCGCCGGCCATCCTCCGACGTGTTTAATCCATCGGCCATCCACCAGCCATCCTCCAGCGTGCGTTTAATTTACCAAACATCCACCAGCCATCCTCCGGCGTTCGTTTATTCCACCGGACATCCACCAGCCATCTTCCGGCGTGCGGTTAATCCACCGGTCATCCACCAGCCATCCTCCGGCGTGCGTTTAATCCACCGGTCATCCACCGGCCATCCTCCGGCATGCGTTTAATCCATCGGTCATCCACCAGCCAGCCTCCGACGTGTGTTTAATCCACCGGCCATCCACCAGCCATTCTCCGGCGTGCGTTTAATCCACCGGTCATCCACCAGCCATCCTCCGGCATGTGTTTAATCCACCGGCCAGCCACCGACGTGTGTTTAATCCATCGGCCATCCACCAGCCATTTTCCGGCGTGCGTTTAATCCACCGGCCAGCCTCCGACGTGTGTTTAATCCACCGGCCATCCACCGGCCATCCTCCGGCATGTGTTTAATCCACCGGCCAGCCTCCGACGTGTGTTTAATCCATCGGCCATCCACCAGCCATCCTCCGGCGTGCGTTTAATCCACCGGCCATCCACCGGCCATCCTCCGGCATGTGTTTAATCCACCGGCCAGCCACCGACGTGTGTTTAATCCATCGGCCATCCACCAGCCATTTTCCGGCGTGCGTTTAATCCACCGGCCGGCCTCCGACGTGTATTTAATCCATCGCTCATCCACCAGCCATCCTCCGGCGTGCGTTTAATCCATCGGTCATCCACCAGTCATCCTCCGACGTGTGTTTAATCCATCGGCCATCCACCAGCCATTCTCCGGCGTGCGTTTAATCCACCGGCCATCCTCCGACGTGTGTTTAAACCATCGGTCATCCACCAGCCATCCTCCGGCGTGCGTTTAATCCACCGGCCATCCTCCGGCATGCGTTTAATCCACCGGCCAGCCTCCGGCGTGCGTTTAATCCACCGGACATCAATCAGTCATTTTCCGGCGTGCGTTTAATACACCGGTCATCCACCGCCCATCCTCCGGCATGCGTTTAATCCACCGGCAAGCCTCCGACGTATGTTTAATACACCGGTCATCCGCTAGCCATCCTCTGACGTGTTTAATCCATCGGCCATCCACCAGCCATTCTCCGGCGTGCGTTTAATCCACCGGCCATCCTCCGACGTGTGTTTAAAACATCGGTCATCCACCAGCCATCCTCCGGCGTGCGTTTAATCCACCGGTCATCCACCGGCCATCCTCCGGCGTGCGTTTAATCCACCGGTCATCCACCAGCCATTTTCCGGCGTGCGTTTAATCCACCGGCCATCCTCCGACGTGTGTTTAAAACATCGGTCATCCACCAGCCATCCTCCGGCGTGCGTTTAATCCACCGGTCATCCACCGGCCATCCTCCGGCGTGCGTTTAATCCACCGGTCATCCGCCAGCCATCCTCCGACGTGTTTAATCCATCGGCCATCCACCAGCCATCCTCCGGCATGTGTTTAAACCACCGGCCAGCCACTAGCCATTCTCCGGCGTTCGTTTAATCCACCGGCCATTTTCCGACGTGTGTTTAATCCATCGGTCATCCACCAGCCATCCTCCGACGTGTGTTTAATCCATCGGCCATCCACCAGCCATTCTCCGGCGTGCGTTTAATCCACCGGCCAGCCTCCGACGTGTGTTTAATCCACCGGTCATCCGCCGGCCATCCTCCGGCGTGCGTTTAATCCACCGGCCATTCACCGGCCATCCTCCGGCATGCGTTTAATCCACCGGCAAGCCTCCGACGTGTGTTTAATCCATCGGCCATTTACCAGCCATCCTCCGGCGTGCGTTTAATCAATCACTCATCCACCAGCCATCCTCCGGCGTGCGGTTAATCCACCGGTCATCCACCAGCCATCCTCCAGCGTGCGTTTAATCCATCGGCCATCCACCAGCCATTTTCCGGCGTGCGTTTAATCCACCGGCCAGCCTCCGACGTGTGTTTAGTCCATCGGTCATCCACCAGCCATCCTCCGACGTGTGTTTAATCCATCGGTCATCCACCAGCCATCCTCCGGCGTGCATTTAATCCACCGGCCATCCACGGGCCATCCTCCGGCGTGCGTTTAATCCACCGGCCATCCACCGGCCATCCTCCGGCATGTGTTTAATCCACCGGCCAGCCACCGATGTGCGTTTAATCCATCGGTCATCCACCAGCCATCCTCCGGCGTGCGTTTAATCCACCGGCCATCCACCGGTTATCCTCCGGCGTGCGTTTAATCCACCGGTCATCCGCCGGCCATCCTCCGACGTGTTTAATCCATCGGCCATCCACCAGCCATCCTCCAGCGTGCGTTTAATTTACCAAACATCCACCAGCCATCCTCCGGCGTTCGTTTATTCCACCGGACATCCACCAGCCATCTTCCGGCGTGCGGTTAATCCACCGGTCATCCACCAGCCATCCTCCGGCGTGCGTTTAATCCACCGGTCATCCACCGGCCATCCTCCGGCGTGCGTTTAATCCATCGGTCATCCACCAGCCAGCCTCCGACGTGTGTTTAATCCACCGGCCATCCACCAGCCATTCTCCGGCGTTCGTTTAATCCACCGGCCACTTTCCGACGTGTGTTTAATCTATCGGTCATCCACCAGCCATCCTCCGGCGTGCGTTTAATCCACCGGCCATCCACTGGCCATCTTCCGGCGTGCGTTTAATCCACCGGCCATCCACCGGCCATCCTCCGGCATGTGTTTAATCCACCGGCCAGCCTCCGACGTGTGTTTAATCCACCGGTCATCCGCCAGCCATCCTCCGGCGTGCGTTTAATCCACCGGCCATTTTTCGACGTGTGTTTAATCCATCGGCCATCCACCAGCCATCCTCCGGCGTGCGTTTAATCCACCGGCCATCCACCGGCCATCCTCCGGCATGTGTTTAAACCACCGGCCAGCCACCGACGTGTGTTTAATCCATCGGCCATCCACCAGCCATTTTCCGGCGTGCGTTTAATCCACCGGCCAGCCTCCGACGTGTGTTTAATCCATCGGTCATCCACCAGCCATCCTCCGACGTGTGTTTAATCCATCGGCCATCCACCAGCCATTCTCCGGCGTGCGTTTAATCCACCGGCCAGCCTCCGACGTGTGTTTAATCCATCGGTCATCCACCAGCCATCCTCCGGCGTGCGTTTAATCCACCGGCCATCCACCGGCCATCCTCCGGCATGTGTTTAATCCACCGGCCAGCCACCGACGTGTGTTTAATCCACCGGTCATCCACCAGCCATCCTCCGACGTGTGTTTAATCCATCGGCCATCCACCAGCCATTTTCCGGCGTGCGTTTAATCCACCGGCCATCCTCCGACGTGTGTTTAAAACATCGGTCATCCACCAGCCATCCTCCGGCGTGCGTTTAATCCACCGGTCATCCACCGGCCATCCTCCGGCGTGCGTTTAATCCACCGGTCATCCGCCAGCCATCCTCCGACGTGTTTAATCCATCGGCCATCCACCAGCCATCCTCCAGCGTGCGTTTAATTTACCAAACATCCACCAGCCATCCTCCGGCGTTCGTTTATTCCACCGGACATCCACCAGCCATCCTCCGACGTGTGTTTAATCCATCGGCCATCCACCAGCCATTTTCCGGCGTGCGTTTAATCCATCGGTCATCCACCAGCCATCTTCCGGCGTGCGTTTAATTTATCGGTCATCCACCAGCCATCCTCCGGCGAGCGTTTAGTCCATTGGACATCAATCAGTCATATTCCGACGTGTGTTTAATCCATCGGCCATCCGCCAGCCATCTTTCGGCGTGCGTTTAATCCACCGGACATCCACCAGCCATCCTCCGGCGTTCGTTTATTCCACTGGACATCCACCAGCCATCTTCCGGCGTGCGGTTAATCCACCGGTCATCCACCAGCCATCCTCCAGCGTGCGTTTAATCCATCGGCCATCCACCAGCCATTTTCCGGCGTGCGTTTAATCCACCGGCCAGCCTCCGACGTGTGTTTAATCCATCGGTCATCCACCAGCCATCCTCCGACGTGTGTTTAATCCATCGGTCATCCACCAGCCATCCTCCGGCGTGCATTTAATCCACCGGCCATCCACGGGCCATCCTCCGGCGTGCGTTTAATCCACCGGCCATCCACCGGCCATCCTCCGGCATGTGTTTAATCCACCGGCCAGCCACCGATGTGTGTTTAATCCACCGGTCATCCACCAGCCATTCTCCGGCGTGCGTTTAATCCACCGGCCATCCTCCGACGTGCGTTTAATCCATCGGTCATCCACCAGCCATCCTCCGGCGTGCGTTTAATCCACCGGCCATCCACCGGCCATCCTCCGGCCATCCTCCGGCGTGCGTTTAATCCACCGGTCATCCGCCGGCCATCCTCCGACGTGTTTAATCCATCGGCCATCCACCAGCCATCCTCCAGCGTGCGTTTAATTTACCAAACATCCACCAGCCATCCTCCGGCGTTCGTTTATTCCACCGGACATCCACCAGCCATCTTCCGGCGTGCGGTTAATCCACCGGTCATCCACCAGCCATCCTCCGGCGTGCGTTTAATCCACCGGTCATCCACCGGCCATCCTCCGGCATGTGTTTAATCCACCGGCCAGCCACCGACGTGTGTTTAATCCACCGGTCATCCACCAGCCATCCTCCGACGTGTGTTTAATCCATCGGCCATCCACCAGCCATTTTCCGGCGTGCGTTTAATCCACCGGCCATCCTCCGACGTGTGTTTAACCATCGGTCATCCACCAGCCATCCTCCGGCGTGCGTTTAATCCACCGGTCATCCACCGGCCATCCTCCGGCGTGCGTTTAATCCACCGGTCATCCGCCAGCCATCCTCCGACGTGTTTAATCCATCGGCCATCCACCAGCCATCCTCCAGCGTGCGTTTAATTTACCAAACATCCACCAGCCATCCTCCGGCGTTCGTTTATTCCACCGGACATCCACCAGCCATCCTCCGACGTGTGTTTAATCCATCGGCCATCCACCAGCCATTTTCCGGCGTGCGTTTAATCCATCGGTCATCCACCAGCCATCTTCAGGCGTGCGTTTAATTTATCGGTCATCCACCAGCCATTTTCCGGCGTGCGCTTAATCCACCGGCCATCCTCCGACGTGTGTTTAAACCATCGGTCATCCACCAGCCATCTTCCGGCGTGCGTTTAATCCACCGGTCATCCACCGGCCATCCTCCGGCATACGTTAATCCACCGGCCAGCCTCCGACGTGTGTTTAATCCACCGGTCATCCGCCGGCCATCCTCCGGCGTGCGTTTAATCCACCGGCCATCCACCGGCCATCCTCCGGCATGCGTTTAATCCACCGGCAAGCCTCCGACGTGTGTTTAATCCATCGGCCATTTACTAGCCATCCTCCGGCGTGCGTTTAATCAATCGCTCATCCACCAGCCATCTTCCGGCGTGCGGTTAATCCACCGGTCATCCACCAGCCATCCTCCAGCGTGCGTTTAATCTACCGGACATCAATCAGTCATTTTCCGGCGTGCGTTTAATACACCGGTCATCCACCAACCATCCTCCGGCGAGCGTTTAGTCCATTGGACATCAATCAGTCATCTTCCGACGTGTGTTTAATCCACCGGCCATCCACCGGCCATCCTCCGGCATGTGTTTAATCCACCGGCCAGCCTCCGACGTGTGTTTAATCCATCGGCCATCCACCAGCCATCCTCCGGCGTGCGTTTAATCCACCGGCCATCCACCAGCCATCCTCCGGCGTGCGTTTAATCCACCGGCCATCCACCGGCCATCCTCCGGCATGTGTTTAATCCACCGGCCAGCCACCGACGTGTGTTTAATCCATCGGCCATCCACCAGCCATTTTCCGGCGTGCGTTTAATCCACCGGCCAGCCTCCGACGTGTGTTTAATCCATCGGTCATCCACCAGCCATCCTCCGACGTGTGTTTAATCCATCGGCCATCCACCAGCCATTCTCCGGCGTGCGTTTAATCCACCGGCCAGCCTCCGACGTGTGTTTAATCCACCGGTCATCCGCCGGCCATCCTCCGGCGTGCGTTAATCCACCGGCCATTCACCGGCCATCCTCCGGCATGCGTTTAATCCACCGGCAAGCCTCCGACGTGTGTTTAATCCATCGGCCATTTACCAGCCATCCTCCGGCGTGCGTTTAATCAATCACTCATCCACCAGCCATCCTCCGGCGTGCGTTTAATCCATCGGTCATCCACCAGCCAGCCTCCGACGTGTGTTTAATCCACCGGCCATCCACCAGCCATTTTCCGGCGTGCGTTTAATCCACCGGCCATTTTCCGACGTGTGTTTAATCCACCGGACATCAATCAGTCATTTTCCGGCGTGCGTTTAATACACCGGTCATCCACCGGCCATCCTCCGGCATGCGTTTAATCCACCGGCAAGCCTCCGACGTATGTTTAATCCACCGGTCATCCGCTAGCCATCCTCCGACGTGTTTAATCCATCGGCCATCCACCAGCCATTCTCCGGCGTGCGTTTAATCCACCAGCCATCTTCCGGCGTGCGTTTAATCCATCGGTCATCCACCAGCCATCCTCCGGCGTGCGTTTAATCACCGGCCATCCACCGACCATCCTCCGGCGAGCGTTTAATCCACCGGTCATCCGCCAGCCATCCTTCGACGTGTTTAATCCATCGGCCATCCACCAGCCATCCTCCAGCGTGCGTTTAATTTACCAAACATCCACCAGCCATCCTCCGGCGTTCGTTTATTCCACTGGACATCCACCAGCCATCTTCCGGCGTGCGGTTAATCCACCGGTCATCCACCAGCCATCCTCCAGCGTGCGTTTAATCCATCGGCCATCCACCAGCCATTTTCCGGCGTGCGTTTAATCCACCGGCCAGCCTCCGACGTGTGTTTAATCAATCGGTCATCCACCAGCCATCCTCCGACGTGTGTTTAATCCATCGGTCATCCACCAGCCATCCTCCGGCGTGCGTTTAATCCACCGGCCATCCAAAAGCCATCCTCCGGCGTGCGTTTAATCCACCGGCCATCCACCGGCCATCCTCCGGCATGTGTTTAATCCACCGGCCAGCCACCGATGTGTGTTTAATCCACCGGTCATCCACCAGCCATCCTCCGACGTGTGTTTAATCCATCGGCCATCCACCAGCCATCCTCCGGCGTGCATTTAATCCACCGGCCATCCACGGGCCATCCTCCGGCGTGCGTTTAATCCACCGGCCATCCACCGGCCATCCTCCGACGTGTTTAATCCATCGGCCATCCACCAGCCATCCTCCAGCGTGCGTTTAATTTACCAAACATCCACCAGCCATCCTCCGGCGTTCGTTTATTCCACCGGACATCCACCAGCCATCTTCCGGCGTGCGGTTAATCCACCGGTCATCCACCAGCCATCCTCCGGCGTGCGTTTAATCCACCGGTCATCCACCGGCCATCCTCCGGCGTGCGTTTAATCCATCGGTCATCCACCAGCCAGCCTCCGACGTGTGTTTAATCCACCGGCCATCCACCAGCCATTCTCCGGCGTTCGTTTAATCCACCGGCCACTTTCCGACGTGTGTTTAATCCATCGGTCATCCACCAGCCATCCTCCGGCGTGCGTTTAATCCACCGGCCATCCACTGGCCATCCTCCGGCGTGCGTTTAATCCACCGGCCATCCACCGGCCATCCTCCGGCATGTGTTTAATCCACCGGCCAGCCTCCGACGTGTGTTTAATCCACCGGTCATCCGCCAGCCATCCTCCGGCGTGCGTTTAATCCACCGGCCATTTTTCGACGTGTGTTTAATCCATCGGCCATCCACCAGCCATCCTCCGGCGTGCGTTTAATCCACCGGCCATCCACCGGCCATCCTCCGGCATGTGTTTAAACCACCGGCCAGCCACCGACGTGTGTTTAATCCATCGGCCATCCACCAGCCATTTTCCGGCGTGCGTTTAATCCACCGGCCAGCCTCCGACGTGTGTTTAATCCATCGGTCATCCACCAGCCATCCTCCGACGTGTGTTTAATCCATCGGTCATCCACCAGCCATCCTCCGGCGTGCGTTTAATCCACCGGCCATCCACCGGCCATCCTCCGGCGTGCGTTTAATCCACCGGCCATCTACCGGCTATCCTCCGGCATGTGTTTAATCCACCGGCCAGCCTCCGACGTGTGTTTAATCCACCGGTCATCCGCCAGCCATCCTCCGGCGTGCGTTTAATCCACCGGCCATTTTTCGACGTGTGTTTAATCCATCGGCCATCCACCAGCCATCCTCCGGCGTGCGTTTAATCCACCGGCCATCCACCGGCCATCCTCCGGCATGTGTTTAATCCACCGGCCAGCCACCGACGTGTGTTTAATCCATCGGCCATCCACCAGCCATTTTCCGGCGTGCGTTTAATCCACCGGCCAGCCTCCGACGTGTGTTTAATCCATCGGTCATCCACCAGCCATCCTCCGACGTGTGTTTAATCCATCGGCCATCCACCAGCCATTCTCCGGCGTGCGTTTAATCCACCGGCCAGCCTCCGACGTGTGTTTAATCCATCGGTCATCCACCAGCCATCCTCCGGCGTGCGTTTAATCCACCGGCCATCCACCGGCCATCCTCCGGCATGTGTTTAATCCACCGGCCAGCCACCGACGTGTGTTTAATCCACCGGTCATCCACCAGCCATCCTCCGACGTGTGTTTAATCAATCGGCCATCCACCAGCCATTTTCCGGCGTGCGTTTAATCCACCGGCCATCCTCCGACGTGTGTTTAAAACATCGGTCATCCACCAGCCATCCTCCGGCGTGCGTTTAATCCACCGGTCATCCACCGGCCATCCTCCGGCGTGCGTTTAATCCACCGGTCATCCGCCAGCCATCCTCCGACGTGTTTAATCCATCGGCCATCCACCAGCCATCCTCCAGCGTGCGTTTAATTTACCAAACATCCACCAGCCATCCTCCGGCGTTCGTTTATTCCACCGGACATCCACCAGCCATCCTCCGACGTGTGTTTAATCCATCGGCCATCCACCAGCCATTTTCCGGCGTGCGTTTAATCCATCGGTCATCCACCAGCCATCTTCCGGCGTGCGTTTAATTTATCGGTCATCCACCAGCCATCCTCCGGCGAGCGTTTAGTCCATTGGACATCAATCAGTCATATTCCGACGTGTGTTTAATCCATCGGCCATCCGCCAGCCATCTTTCGGCGTGCGTTTAATCCACCGGACATCCACCAGCCATCCTCCGGCGTTCGTTTATTCCACTGGACATCCACCAGCCATCTTCCGGCGTGCGGTTAATCCACCGGTCATCCACCAGCCATCCTCCAGCGTGCGTTTAATCCATCGGCCATCCACCAGCCATTTTCCGGCGTGCGTTTAATCCACCGGCCAGCCTCCGACGTGTGTTTAATCCATCGGTCATCCACCAGCCATCCTCCGACGTGTGTTTAATCCATCGGTCATCCACCAGCCATCCTCCGGCGTGCATTTAATCCACCGGCCATCCACGGGCCATCCTCCGGCGTGCGTTTAATCCACCGGCCATCCACCGGCCATCCTCCGGCATGTGTTTAATCCACCGGCCAGCCACCGATGTGTGTTTAATCCACCGGTCATCCACCAGCCATCCTCCGACGTGTGTTTAATCCATCGGCCATCCACCAGCCATTTTTCGGCGTGCGCTTAATCCACCGGCCATTCTCCGACGTGTGTTTAAACCATCGGCCATCCACCAGCCATTCTCCGGCGTGCGTTTAATCCACCGGCCATCCTCCGACGTGCGTTTAATCCATCGGTCATCCACCAGCCATCCTCCGGCGTGCGTTTAATCCACCGGCCATCCACCGGCCATCCTCCGGCCATCCTCCGGCGTGCGTTTAATCCACCGGTCATCCGCCGGCCATCCTCCGACGTGTTTAATCCATCGGCCATCCACCAGCCATCCTCCAGCGTGCGTTTAATTTACCAAACATCCACCAGCCATCCTCCGGCGTTCGTTTATTCCACCGGACATCCACCAGCCATCTTCCGGCGTGCGGTTAATCCACCGGTCATCCACCAGCCATCCTCCGGCGTGCGTTTAATCCACCGGTCATCCACCGGCCATCCTCCGGCATGTGTTTAATCCACCGGCCAGCCACCGACGTGTGTTTAATCCACCGGTCATCCACCAGCCATCCTCCGACGTGTGTTTAATCCACCGGCCATCCACCGGCCATCCTCCGGCATGTGTTTAATCCACCGGCCAGCCACCGACGTGTGTTTAATCCATCGGCCATCCACCAGCCATTTTCCGGCGTGCGTTTAATCCACCGGCCATCCACCGGCCATCCTCCGGCATGTGTTTTAATCCACCGGCCATCCTCCGACGTGTGTTAATCCATCGGCCATCCACCAGCCATTCTCCGGCGTGCGTTTAATCCACCGGCCATCCTCCGACGTGCGTTTAATCCATCGGTCATCCACCAGCCATCCTCCGGCGTGCGTTTAATCCACCGGCCATCCACCGGCCATCCTCCGGCCATCCTCCGGCGTGCGTTTAATCCACCGGTCATCCGCCGGCCATCCTCCGACGTGTTTAATCCATCGGCCATCCACCAGCCATCCTCCAGCGTGCGTTTAATTTACCAAACATCCACCAGCCATCCTCCGGCGTTCGTTTATTTCCACCGGACATCCACCAGCCATCTTCCGGCGTGCGGTTAATCCACCGGTCATCCACCAGCCATCCTCCGGCGTGCGTTTAATCCACCGGTCATCCACCGGCCATCCTCCGGCATGTGTTTAATCCACCGGCCAGCCACCGACGTGTGTTTAATCCACCGGTCATCCACCAGCCATCCTCCGACGTGTGTTTATCCATCGGCCATCCACCAGCCATTTTCCGGCGTGCGTTTAATCCACCGGCCATCCTCCGACGTGTGTTTAAACCATCGGTCATCCACCAGCCATCCTCCGGCGTGCGTTTAATCCACCGGTCATCCACCGGCCATCCTCCGGCGTGCGTTTAATCCACCGGTCATCCGCCAGCCATCCTCCGACGTGTTTAATCCATCGGCCATCCACCAGCCATCCTCCAGCGTGCGTTTAATTTACCAAACATCCACCAGCCATCCTCCGGCGTTCGTTTATTCCACCGGACATCCACCAGCCATCCTCCGACGTGTGTTTAATCCATCGGCCATCCACCAGCCATTTTCCGGCGTGCGTTTAATCCATCGGTCATCCACCAGCCATCTTCAGGCGTGCGTTTAATTATCGGTCATCCACCAGCCATTTTCCGGCCGTGCGCTTAATCCACCGGCCATCCTCCGACGTGTGTTTAAACCATCGGTCATCCACCAGCCATCTTCCGGCGTGCGTTTAATCCACCGGTCATCCACCGGCCATCCTCCGGCATACGTTTAATCCACCGGCCAGCCTCCGACGTGTGTTTAATCCACCGGTCATCCGCCGGCCATCCTCCGGCGTGCGTTTAATCCACGGCCATCCACCGGCCATCCTCCGGCATGCGTTTAATCCACCGGCAAGCCTCCGACGTGTGTTTAATCCATCGGCCATTTACTAGCCATCCTCCGGCGTGCGTTAATCAATCGCTCATCCACCAGCCATCTTCCGGCGTGCGGTTAATCCACCGGTCATCCACCAGCCATCCTCCAGCGTGCGTTTAATCTACCGGACATCAATCAGTCATTTCCGGCGTGCGTTTAATACACCGGTCATCCACCAACCATCCTCCGGCGAGCGTTTAGTCCATTGGACATCAATCAGTCATCTTCCGACGTGTGTTTAATCCACCGGCCATCCACCGGCCATCCTCCGGCATGTGTTTAATCCACCGGCCAGCCTCCGACGTGTGTTTAATCCATCGGCCATCCACCAGCCATCCTCCGCGTGCGTTTAATCCACCGGCCATCCACCAGCCATCCTCCGGCGTGCGTTTAAATCCACCGGCCATCCACCGGCCATCCTCCGGCATGTGTTTAATCCACCGGCCAGCCACCGACGTGTGTTTAATCCATCGGCCATCCACCAGCCATTTTCCGGCGTGCGTTTAATCCACCGGCCAGCCTCCGACGTGTGTTTAATTCCATCGGTCAGCCACCAGCCATCCTCCGACGTGTGTTTAATCCATCGGCCATCCACCAGCCATTCTCCGGCGTGCGTTAATCCACCGGCCAGCCTCCGACGTGTGTTTAATCCACCGGTCATCCGCCGGCCATCCTCCGGCGTGCGTTTAATCCACCGGCCATTCACCGGCCATCCTCCGGCATGCGTTTAATCCACCGGCAAGCCTCCGACGTGTGTTTAATCCATCGGCCATTTACCAGCCATCCTCCGGCGTGCGTTTAATCAATCACTCATCCACCAGCCATCCTCCGGCGTGCGTTTAATCCCATCGGTCATCCACCAGCCAGCCTCCGACGTGTGTTTAATCCACCGGCCATCCACCAGCCATTTTCCGGCGTGCGTTTAATCCACCGGCCATTTCCGACGTGTGTTTAATCACCGGACATCAATCAGTCATTTCCGGCGTGCGTTTAATACACCGGTCATCCACCGGCCATCCTCCGGCATGCGTTTAAATCCACCGGCAAGCCTCCGACGTATGTTTAATCCACCGGTCCATCCGCTAGCCATCCTCCGACGTGTTTAATCCATCGGCCATCCCACCAGCCATTCTCCGGCGTGCGTTTAATCCACCAGCCATCTTCCGGCGTGCGTTTAATCCATCGGTCATCCACCAGCCATCCTCCGGCGTGCGTTTAATCCACCGGCCATCCACCGACCCATCCTCCGGCGAGCGTTTAATCCACCGGTCATCCGCCAGCCCATCCTTCGACGTGTTTAATCCATCGGCCATCCACCAGCCATCCTCCAGCGTGCGTTTAATTTACCAAACATCCACCAGCCATCCTCCGGCGTTCGTTTATTCCACTGGACATCCACCAGCCATCTTCCGGCGTGCGGTTAATCCACCGGTCATCAACCAGCCATCCTCCAGCGTGCGTTTAATCCATCGGCCATCCACCAGCCATTTTCCGGCGTGCTTTAATCCACCGGCCAGCCTCCGACGTGTGTTTAATCAATCGGTCATCCACCAGCCATCCTCCTACGTGGTGTTTAATCAATCGGTCTCATCCACCAGCCATCCTCCGGCGTGCGTTTAATCCACCGGCCATCCAAAAGCCATCCTCCGGCGTGCGTTTAATCCACCGGCCATCCACCGGCCATCCTCCGGCATGTGTTTAATCCACCGGCAGCCACCGATGGTGTTTAATCCACCGGTCATCCCACCAGCCATCCTCCGACGTGTGTTTAATCCATCGGCCATCCACCAGCCATCCTCCGGCGTGCATTTAATCCACCGGCCATCCACGGGCCATCCTCCGGCGTGCGTTTAATCCACCGGCCATCCACCGGCCATCCTCCGACGTGTTTAATCCATCGGCCATCCACCAGCCATCCTCCAGCGTGCGTTTAATTACCAAACATCCACCAGCCATCCTCCGGCGTTCGTTTATTCCACCGGACATCCACCAGCCATCTTCCGGCGTGCGGTTAATCCCACCGGGTCATCCACCAGCCATCCTCCGCGTGCGTTTTAATCCACCGGTCATCCACCGGCCATCCTCCGGCGTGCGTTTAATCCCTCGGTCCATCCACCAGCCAGCCTCCGACGTGTGTTTAATCCACCGGCCATCCACCAGCCATTCTCCGGCGTTCGTTTAATCCACCGGCCACTTTCCGACGTGTGTTTAATCCATCGGTCATCCACCAGCCATCCTCCGGCGTGCGTTTAATCCACCGGCCATCCACTGGCCATCTTCCGGCGTGCGTTTAAATCCACCGGCCATCCACCGGCCATCCTCGGCATGTGTTTAATCACCGGCCAGCCTCCGACGTGTGTTTAATCCACCGGTCATCCGCCAGCCATCCTCCGGCGTGCGTTATATCCACCGGCCATTTTCGACGTGTGTTTAATCCATCGGCCATCCACCAGCCATCCTCCGGCGTGCGTTTAATCCACCGGCCATCCACCGGCCATCCTCCGGCATGTGTTTACCACCGGCAGCCACCGACGTGTGTTTAATCCATCGGCCATCCACCAGCCATTTTCCGGCGTGCGTTTAATCCACCGGCCAGCCTCCGACGTGTGTTTAATCCATCGGCATCCACCCCCCCCCGCGTGGGTTTAACCCCCGGCGTGCGTTCCCCCCACCAGCCGTCATCCCCACCTCCTCGACGTGTTTTAATCCATCGGTCATCCACCAGCCATCCTCCGGCGTGTTTAATCCACGGCCATCCACCGGCCATCCTCCGGCGTGCGTTTAATCCACCGGCCATCTACCGGCTATCCTCCGGCATGTGTTTAATCCACCGGCCAGCCTCCGACGTGTGTTTAATCCACCGGTCATCCGCCAGCCATCCTCCGGCGTGCGTTTAATCCACCGGCCATTTTTCGACGTGTGTTTAATCCATCGGCCATCCACCAGCCATCCTCCGGCGTGCGTTTAATCCACCGGCCATCCACCGGCCATCCTCCGGCATGTGTTTAATCCACCGGCCAGCCACCGACGTGTGTTTAATCCATCGGCCATCCACCAGCCATTCTCCGGCGTGCGTTTAATCCACCGGCCAGCCTCCGACGTGTGTTTAATCCATCGGTCATCCACCAGCCATCCTCCGACGTGCGTTTAATCCATCGGCCATCCACCAGCCATTCTCCGGCGTGCGTTTAATCCACCGGCCAGCCTCCGACTGTGTTTAATCCATCGGTCATCCATCAGCCACCTCCGACGTGTGTTTAATCCATCGGCCATCACCAGCCATTCTCCGGCGTGCGTTTAATCCACCGGCCATCCTCCGACGTGCGTTTAATCCATCGGTCATCCACCAGCCATCCTCCGGCGTGCGTTTAATCCACCGGCCATCCACCGACCATCCTCCGGCGTGCGTTTAATCCACCGGTCATCCGCCAGCCATCCTTCGACGTGTTTAATCCATCGGCCATCCACCAGCCATCCTCCAGCGTGCGTTTAATTTACCAAACATCCACTAGCCATCCTCCGGCGTTCGTTTATTCCACCGGACATCCACCAGCCATCTTCCGGCGTGCGGTTAATCCACCGGTCATCCACCAGCCATCCTCCGGCGTGCGTTTAATCCACCGGTCATCAACCGGCCATCCTCCGGCATGCGTTTAATCCATCGGTCATCCACCAGCCAGCCTCCGACGTGTGTTTAATCCACCGGCCATCCACCAGCCATTCTCCGGCGTGCGTTTAATCCACCGGTCATCCACCAGCCATCCTCCGGCGTGCGTTTAATCCACCGGACATCAATCAGTCATTTTCCGGCGTGTGTTTAATCCACCGGCCAGCCTCCGACGTGTGTTTAATCCACCGGCCAGCCTCCGACGTGTGTTAATCCATCGGCCATCCACCAGCCATTTTCGGCGTCCTCTTAATCCATCCGGCCATCCTCCGACGTGTGTTTAAACCATCGGTCATCCACCAGCCATCTCCGGCGTGCGTTTAATTTACCGGTCATCCACCGGCCATCCTCCGGCATGCGTTTAATCCACCGGCCAGCCTCCGACGTGTGTTTAATCCACCGGTCATCCGCCGGCCATCCTCCGGCGTGCGTCTAATCCACCGGCCATCCACCGGCCATCCTCCGGCATGCGTTTAATCCACCGGCAAGCCTCCGACGTGTGTTTAATCCATCGGCCATTTACCAGCCAGCCTCCGACGTGTGTTTAATCCACCGGCCATCCACCAGCCATTCTCCGGCGTGCGTTTAATCCACCGGTCATCCACCAGCCATCCTCCGGCGTGCGTTTAATCCACCGGACATCAATCAGTCATTTTCCGGCGTGTGTTTAATCCACCGGCCAGCCTCCGACGTGTGTTTAATCCACCGGCCAGCCTCCGACGTGTGTTTAATCCACCGGTCTTCCGCCGGCCATCCTCCGGCGTGCGTTTAATCCACCGGCCATCCACCGGCCATCCTCCGGCATGCGTTTAATCCACCGGCAAGCTTCTGACGTGTGTTTAATCCATCGGCCATTTACCAGCCATCCTCCGGCGTGCGTTTAATCAATCGCTCATCCACCAGCCATCCTCCGGCGTGCGTTTAATCCATCGGTCATCCACCAGCCAACCTCCGACGTGTGTTTAATCCACCGGCCATCCACCAGCCATTCTCCGGCGTTCGTTTAATCCACCGGCCACTTTCCGACGTGTGTTTAATCCATCGGTCATCCACCAGCCATCCTCCGGCGTGCGTTTAATCCACCGGCCATCTACTGGCCATCCTCCGGCGTGCGTTTAATCCACCGGCCATCCACCGGCCATCCTCCGGCATGTGTTTAATCCACCGGCCAGCCTCCGACGTGTGTTTAATCCACCGGTCATCCGCCAGCCATCCTCCGGCGTGCGTTTAATCCACCCGCCATTTTTCGACGTGTGTTTAATCCATCGGCCATCCACCAGCCATCCTCCGGCGTGCGTTTAATCCACCGGCCATCCACCGGCCATCCTCCGGCATGTGTTTAATCCACCGGCCAGCCACCGACGTGTGTTTAATCCATCGGCCATCCACCAGCCATTCTCCGGCGTGCGTTTAATCCACCGGCCAGCCTCCGACGTGTGTTTAATCCATCGGTCATCCACCAGCCATCCTCCGGCGTGCGTTTAATCCACCGGCCATCCACCGGCCATCCTCCGGCATGTGTTTAATCCACCGGCCAGCCACCGACATGTGTTTAATCCACCGGTCATCCACCAGCCATCCTCCGACGTGTGTTTAATCCATCGGCCATCCACCAGCCATTATCCGGCGTGCGTTTAATCCACCGGCCATCCTCCGACGTGTGTTTAAACCATCGGTCATCCACCAGCCATCCTCCGGCGTGCGTTTAATCCACCGGTCATCCACCGGCCATCCTCCGGCGTGCGTTTAATCCACCGGTCATCCGCCAGCCATCCTCCGACGTGTTTAATCCATCGGCCATCCACCAGCCATCCTCCAGCGTGCGTTTAATTTACCAAACATCCACCAGCCATCCTCCGGCGTTCGTTTATTCCACCGGACATCCACCAGCCATCCTCCGACGTGTGTTTAATTCATCGGCCATCCACCAGCCATTTTCCGGCGTGCGTTTAATCCATCGGTCATCCACCAGCCATCTTCAGGCGTGCGTTTAATTTATCGGTCATCCACCAGCCATCCTCCGGCGTGCGTTTAATCCACCGGCCATTTTTCGACGTGTGTTTAATCCATCGGCCATCCACCAGCCATCCTCCGGCGTGCGTTTAATCCACCGGCCATCCACCGGCCATCCTCCGGCATGTGTTTAATCCACCGGCCAGCCACCGACGTGTGTTTAATCCATCGGCCATCCACCAGCCATTTTTCGGCGTGCGTTTAATCCACCGGCCAGCCTCCGACGTGTGTTTAATCCATCGGTCATCCACCAGCCATCCTCCGACGTGTGTTTAATCCATCGGCCATCCACCAGCCATTCTCCGGCGTGCGTTTAATCCACCGGCCAGCCTCCGACGTGTGTTTAATCCACCGGTCATCCGCCGGCCATCCTCCGGCGTGCGTTTAATCCACCGGCCATTCACCGGCCATCCTCCGGCATGCGTTTAATCCACCGGCAAGCCTCCGACGTGTGTTTAATCCATCGGCCATTTACCAGCCATCCTCCGGCGTGCGTTTAATCAATCACTCATCCACCAGCCATCCTCCGGCGTGCGGTTAATCCACCGGTCATCCACCAGCCATCCTCCAGCGTGCGTTTAATCCATCGGCCATCCACCAGCCATTTTCCGGCGTGCGTTTAATCCACCGGCCAGCCTCCGACGTGTGTTTAATCCATCGGTCATCCACCAGCCATCCTCCGACGTGTGTTTAATCCATCGGTCATCCACCAGCCATCCTCCGGCGTGCATTTAATCCACCGGCCATCCACGGCCATCCTCCGGCGTGCGTTTAATCCACCGGCCATCCTCCGGCCATCCTCCGGCATGTGTTTAATCCACCGGCCAGCCACCGATGTGCGTTTAATCCATCGGTCATCCACCAGCCATCCTCCGGCGTGCGTTTAATCCACCGGCCATCCACCGGTTATCCTCCGGCGTGCGTTTAATCCACCGGTCATCCGCCGGCCATCCTCCGACGTGTTTAATCCATCGGCCATCCACCAGCCATCCTCCAGCGTGCGTTAATTTACCAAACATCCACCAGCCATCCTCCGGCGTTCGTTATTCCACCGGACATCCACCAGCCATCTTCCGGCGTGCGGTTAATCCACCGGTCATCCACCAGCCATCCTCCGGCGTGCGTTTAATCCACCGGTCATCCACCGGCCATCCTCCGGCGTGCGTTTAATCCATCGGTCATCCACCAGCCAGCCTCCGACGTGTGTTTAATCCACCGGCCATCCACCAGCCATTCTCCGGCGTTCGTTTAATCCACCGGCCACTTTCCGACGTGTGTTTAATCTATCGGTCATCCACCAGCCATCCTCCGGCGTGCGTTTAATCCACCGGCCATCCACCGGCCATCCTCCGGCGTGCGTTTAATCCACCGGCCATCCACCGGCCATCCTCCGCATGTGTTTAATCCACCGGCCAGCCTCCGACGTGTGTTTAATCCACCGGTCATCCGCCAGCCATCCTCCGGCGTGCGTTTAATCCACCGGCCATTTTTCGACGTGTGTTTAATCCATCGGCCATCCACCAGCCATCCTCCGGCGTGCGTTTAATCCACCGGCCATCCACCGGCCATCCTCCGGCATGTGTTTAAACCACCGGCCAGCCACCGACGTGTGTTTAATCCATCGGCCATCCACCAGCCATTTTCCGGCGTGCGTTTAATCCACCGGCCAGCCTCCGACGTGTGTTTAATCCATCGGTCATCCACCAGCCATCCTCCGACGTGTGTTTAATCCATCGGTCATCCACCAGCCATCCTCCGGCGTGCGTTTAATCCACCGGCCATCCACCGGCCATCCTCCGGCGTGCGTTTAATCCACCGGCCATCTACCGGCTATCCTCCGGCATGTGTTTAATCCACCGGCCAGCCTCCGACGTGTGTTTAATCCACCGGTCATCCGCCAGCCATCCTCCGGCGTGCGTTTAATCCACCGGCCATTTTTCGACGTGTGTTTAATCCATCGGCCATCCACCAGCCATCCTCCGGCGTGCGTTTAATCCACCGGCCATCCACCGGCCATCCTCCGGCATGTGTTTAATCCACCGGCCAGCCACCGACGTGTGTTTAATCCATCGGCCATCCACCAGCCATTTTCCGGCGTGCGTTTAATCCACCGGCCAGCCTCCGACGTGTGTTTAATCCATCGGTCATCCACCAGCCATCCTCCGACGTGTGTTTAATCCATCGGCCATCCACCAGCCATTCTCCGGCGTGCGTTTAATCCACCGGCCAGCCTCCGACGTGTGTTTAATCCACCGGTCATCCGCCGGCCATCCTCCGGCGTGCGTTTAATCCACCGGCCATTCACCGGCCATCCTCCGGCATGCGTTTAATCCACCGGCAAGCCTCCGACGTGTGTTTAATCCATCGGCCATTTACCAGCCATCCTCCGGCGTGCGTTTAATCAATCACTCATCCACCAGCCATCCTCCGGCGTGCGGTTAATCCACCGGTCATCCACCAGCCATCCTCCAGCGTGCGTTTAATCCATCGGCCATCCACCAGCCATTTTCCGGCGTGCGTTTAATCCACCGGCCAGCCTCCGACGTGTGTTTAATCCATCGGTCATCCACCAGCCATCCTCCGACGTGTGTTTAATCCATCGGTCATCCACCAGCCATCCTCCGGCGTGCATTTAATCCACCGGCCATCCACGGGCCATCCTCCGGCGTGCGTTTAATCCACCGGCCATCCACCGGCCATCCTCCGGCATGTGTTTAATCCACCGGCCAGCCACCGATGTGCGTTTAATCCATCGGTCATCCACCAGCCATCCTCCGGCGTGCGTTTAATCCACCGGCCATCCACCGGTTATCCTCCGGCGTGCGTTTAATCCACCGGTCATCCGCCGGCCATCCTCCGACGTGTTTAATCCATCGGCCATCCACCAGCCATCCTCCAGCGTGCGTTTAATTTACCAAACATCCACCAGCCATCCTCCGGCGTTCGTTTATTCCACCGGACATCCACCAGCCATCTTCCGGCGTGCGGTTAATCCACCGGTCATCCACCAGCCATCCTCCGGCGTGCGTTTAATCCACCGGTCATCCACCGGCCATCCTCCGGCGTGCGTTTAATCCATCGGTCATCCACCAGCCAGCCTCCGACGTGTGTTTAATCCACCGGCCATCCACCAGCCATTCTCCGGCGTTCGTTTAATCCACCGGCCACTTTCCGACGTGTGTTTAATCTATCGGTCATCCACCAGCCATCCTCCGGCGTGCGTTTAATCCACCGGCCATCCACTGGCCATCCTCCGGCGTGCGTTTAATCCACCGGCCATCCACCGGCCATCCTCCGGCATGTGTTTAATCCACCGGCCAGCCTCCGACGTGTGTTTAATCCACCGGTCATCCGCCAGCCATCCTCCGGCGTGCGTTTAATCCACCGGCCATTTTTCGACGTGTGTTTAATCCATCGGCCATCCACCAGCCATCCTCCGGCGTGCGTTTAATCCACCGGCCATCCACCGGCCATCCTCCGGCATGTGTTTAAACCACCGGCCAGCCACCGACGTGTGTTTAATCCATCGGCCATCCACCAGCCATTTTCCGGCGTGCGTTTAATCCACCGGCCAGCCTCCGACGTGTGTTTAATCCATCGGTCATCCACCAGCCATCCTCCGACGTGTGTTTAATCCATCGGTCATCCACCAGCCATCCTCCGGCGTGCGTTTAATCCACCGGCCATCCACCGGCCATCCTCCGGCGTGCGTTTAATCCACCGGCCATCTACCGGCTATCCTCCGGCATGTGTTTAATCCACCGGCCAGCCTCCGACGTGTGTTTAATCCACCGGTCATCCGCCAGCCATCCTCCGGCGTGCGTTTAATCCACCGGCCATTTTTCGACGTGTGTTTAATCCATCGGCCATCCACCAGCCATCCTCCGGCGTGCGTTTAATCCACCGGCCATCCACCGGCCATCCTCCGGCATGTGTTTAATCCACCGGCCAGCCACCGACGTGTGTTTAATCCATCGGCCATCCACCAGCCATTTTCCGGCGTGCGTTTAATCCACCGGCCAGCCTCCGACGTGTGTTTAATCCATCGGTCATCCACCAGCCATCCTCCGACGTGTGTTTAATCCATCGGCCATCCACCAGCCATTCTCCGGCGTGCGTTTAATCCACCGGCCAGCCTCCGACGTGTGTTTAATCCATCGGTCATCCACCAGCCATCCTCCGGCGTGCGTTTAATCCACCGGCCATCCACCGGCCATCCTCCGGCATGTGTTTAATCCACCGGCCAGCCACCGACGTGTGTTTAATCCACCGGTCATCCACCAGCCATCCTCCGACGTGTGTTTAATCAATCGGCCATCCACCAGCCATTTTCCGGCGTGCGTTTAATCCACCGGCCATCCTCCGACGTGTGTTTAAAACATCGGTCATCCACCAGCCATCCTCCGGCGTGCGTTTAATCCACCGGTCATCCACCGGCCATCCTCCGGCGTGCGTTTAATCCACCGGTCATCCGCCAGCCATCCTCCGACGTGTTTAATCCATCGGCCATCCACCAGCCATCCTCCAGCGTGCGTTTAATTTACCAAACATCCACCAGCCATCCTCCGGCGTTCGTTTATTCCACCGGACATCCACCAGCCATCCTCCGACGTGTGTTTAATCCATCGGCCATCCACCAGCCATTTTCCGGCGTGCGTTTAATCCATCGGTCATCCACCAGCCATCTTCCGGCGTGCGTTTAATTTATCGGTCATCCACCAGCCATCCTCCGGCGAGCGTTTAGTCCATTGGACATCAATCAGTCATATTCCGACGTGTGTTTAATCCATCGGCCATCCGCCAGCCATCTTTCGGCGTGCGTTTAATCCACCGGACATCCACCAGCCATCCTCCGGCGTTCGTTTATTCCACTGGACATCCACCAGCCATCTTCCGGCGTGCGGTTAATCCACCGGTCATCCACCAGCCATCCTCCAGCGTGCGTTTAATCCATCGGCCATCCACCAGCCATTTTCCGGCGTGCGTTTAATCCACCGGCCAGCCTCCGACGTGTGTTTAATCCATCGGTCATCCACCAGCCATCCTCCGACGTGTGTTTAATCCATCGGTCATCCACCAGCCATCCTCCGGCGTGCATTTAATCCACCGGCCATCCACGGGCCATCCTCCGGCGTGCGTTTAATCCACCGGCCATCCACCGGCCATCCTCCGGCATGTGTTTAATCCACCGGCCAGCCACCGATGTGTGTTTAATCCACCGGTCATCCACCAGCCATCCTCCGACGTGTGTTTAATCCATCGGCCATCCACCAGCCATTTTTCGGCGTGCGCTTAATCCACCGGCCATTCTCCGACGTGTGTTTAAACCATCGGTCATCCACCAGCCATCCTCCGGCGTGCGTTTAATTTACCGGTCATCCACCGGCCATCCTCCGGCATGCGTTTAATCCACCGGCCAGCCTCCGACGTGTGTTTAATCCACCGGTCATCCGCCGGCCATCCTCCGGCGTGCGTCTAATCCACCGGCCATCCACCGGCCATCCTCCGGAATGCGTTTAATCCACCGGCAAGCTTCCGACGTGTGTTTAATCCATCGGCCATTTACCAGCCATCCTCCGGGGTGCGTTTAATCAATCGCTCATCCACCAGCCATCCTCCGGCGTGCGTTTAATCCATCGGTCATCCACCAGCCAGCCTCCGACGTGTGTTTAATCCACCGGCCATCCACCAGCCATTCTCCGGCGTTCGTTTAATCCACCGGCCACTTTCCGACGTGTGTTTAATCCATCGGCCATTTACCAGCCATCCTCCGGGGTGCGTTTAATCAATCGCTCATACACCAGCCATCCTCCGGCGTGCGTTTAATTTACCAAACATCCGCTAGCCATCCTCCGGCGTTCGTTTATTCCACCGGACATCCACCAGCCATCTTCCGGCGTGCGGTTAATCCACCGGTCATCCACCAGCCATCCTCCGGCGTGCGTTTAATCCACCGGTCATCCACCGGCCATCCTCCGGCATGCGTTTAATCCATCGGTCATCCACCAGCCAGCCTCCGACGTGTGTTTAATCCACCGGCCATCCACCAGCCATTCTCCGGCGTGCGTTTAATCCACCGGTCATCCACCAGCCATCCTCCGGCGTGCGTTTAATCCACCGGACATCAATCAGTCATTTTCCGGCGTGTGTTTAATCCACCGGCCAGCCTCCGACGTGTGTTTAATCCACCGGCCAGCCTCCGACGTGTGTTTAATCCATCGGCCATCCACCAGCCATTTTCCGGCGTGCGTTTAATCCATCGGTCATCCACCAGCCATCTTCCGGCGTGCGTTTAATTTATCGGTCATCCACCAGCCATCCTCCGGCGAGCGTTTAGTCCATTGGACATCAATCAGTCATATTCCGACGTGTGTTTAATCCATCGGCCATCCGCCAGCCATCTTTCGGCGTGCGTTTAATCCACCGGACATCAATCAGTCATTTTCCGGCGTGCGTTTAATACACCAATCATCCACCAACCATCCTCCGGCGAGCGTTTAGTCCATGGGACATCAATCAGTCATCTTCCGACGTGTGTTTAATCCATCGGCCATCCGCCAGCCATCTTTCGGCGTGCGTTTAATCCACCGGCCATCCACCAGCCATTCTCCGGCGTGCGTTTAATCCACCGGCCATTTTCCGAAGTGTGTTTAATCCATCGGTCATCCACCAGCCATCCTCCGGCGTGCGTTTAATCCACCGGACATCAATCAGTCATTTTCCGGCGTGTGTTTAATCTACCGGCCAGCCTCCGACGTGTGTTTAATCCACCGGCCATCCACCGGCCATCCTCCGGCATGTGTTTAATCCACCGTCCAGCCCCCGACGTGTGTTTAATCCACCGGTCATCCGCCAGGCATCCTCCGACGTGTGTTTAATCCATCGGCCATCCACCAGCCATTCTCCGGCGTGCGTTTAATCCACCGGCCAGCCTCCGACGTATGTTTAATCCATCGGTCATCCACCAGCCATCCTCCGGCGTGCGTTTAATCCACCGGCCATCCACCGGCCATCCTCCGGCATGTGTTTAATCCACCGGCCAACCTCCGACGTGTGTTTAATCCATCGGTCATCCATCAGCCATCCTCCGACGTGTGTTTAATCCATCGGCCATCCACCAGCCATTCTCCGGCGTGCGTTTAATCCACCGGCCATCCTCCGACGTGCGTTTAATCCATCGGTCATCCACCAGCCATCCTCCGGCGTGCGTTTAATCCACCGGCCATCCACCGACCATCCTCCGGCGTGCGTTTAATCCACCGGTCATCCGCCAGCCATCCTTCGACGTGTTTAATCCATCGGCCATCCACCAGCCATCCTCCAGCGTGCGTTTAATTTACCAAACATCCACTAGCCATCCTCCGGCGTTCGTTTATTCCACCGGACATCCACCAGCCATCTTCCGGCGTGCGGTTAATCCACCGGTCATCCACCAGCCATCCTCCGGCGTGCGTTTAATCCACCGGTCATCCACCGGCCATCCTCCGGCATGCGTTTAATCCATCGGTCATCCACCAGCCAGCCTCCGACGTGTGTTTAATCCACCGGCCATCCACCAGCCATTCTCCGGCGTGCGTTTAATCCACCGGTCATCCACCAGCCATCCTCCGGCGTGCGTTTAATCCACCGGACATCAATCAGTCATTTTCCGGCGTGTGTTTAATCCACCGGCCAGCCTCCGACGTGTGTTTAATCCACCGGCCAGCCTCCGACGTGTGTTTAATCCATCGGCCATCCACCAGCCATTTTTCGGCGTCCGCTTAATCCACCGGCCATCCTCCGACGTGTGTTTAAACCATCGGTCATCCACCAGCCATCCTCCGGCGAGCGTTTAGTCCATTGGACATCAATCAGTCATATTCCGACGTGTGTTTAATCCATCGGCCATCCGCCAGCCATCTTTCGGCGTGCGTTTAATCCACCGGACATCAATCAGTCATTTTCCGGCGTGCGTTTAATACACCAATCATCCACCAACCATCCTCCGGCGAGCGTTTAGTCCATGGGACATCAATCAGTCATCTTCCGACGTGTGTTTAATCCATCGGCCATCCGCCAGCCATCTTTCGGCGTGCGTTTAATCCACCGGCCATCCACCAGCCATTCTCCGGCGTGCGTTTAATCCACCGGCCATTTTCCGAAGTGTGTTTAATCCATCGGTCATCCACCAGCCATCCTCCGGCGTGCGTTTAATCCACCGGACATCAATCAGTCATTTTCCGGCGTGTGTTTAATCTACCGGCCAGCCTCCGACGTGTGTTTAATCCACCGGCCATCCACCGGCCATCCTCCGGCATGTGTTTAATCCACCGTCCAGCCCCCGACGTGTGTTTAATCCACCGGTCATCCGCCAGGCATCCTCCGACGTGTGTTTAATCCATCGGCCATCCACCAGCCATTCTCCGGCGTGCGTTTAATCCACCGGCCAGCCTCCGACGTGTGTTTAATCCATCGGTCATCCACCAGCCATCCTCCGACGTGTGTTTAATCCATCGGTCATCCACCAGCCATCCTCCGGCGTGCATTTAATCCACCGGCCATCCACGGGCCATCCTCCGGCGTGCGTTTAATCCACCGGCCATCCACCGGCCATCCTCCGGCATGTGTTTAATCCACCGGCCAGCCACCGATGTGTGTTTAATCCACCGGTCATCCACCAGCCATCCTCCGACGTGTGTTTAAAACATCGGTCATCCACCAGCCATCCTCCGGCGTGCGTTTAATCCACCGGTCATCCACCGGCCATCCTCCGGCGTGCGTTTAATTTACCGGTCATCCACCGGCCATCCTACGGCATGCGTTTAATCCACCGGCCAGCCTCGACGTGTGTTTAATCCACCGGTCATCCGCCAGCCATCCTCCGGCGTGCGTTTAATCCACCGGCCATTTTTCGACGTGTGTTTAATCCATCGGCCATCCACCAGCCATCCTCCGGCGTGCGTTTAATCCACCGGCCATCCACCGGCCATCCTCCGGCATGTGTTTAATCCACCGGCCAGCCACCGACGTGTGTTTAATCCATCGGCCATTTACCAGCCAGCCTCCGACGTGTGTTTAATCCACCGGCCATCCACCAGCCATTCTCCGGCGTGCGTTTAATCCACCGGTCATCCACCAGCCATCCTCCGGCGTGCGTTTAATCCACCGGACATCAATCAGTCATTTTCCGGCGTGTGTTTAATCCACCGGCCAGCCTCCGACGTGTGTTTAATCCACCGGCCAGCCTCCGACGTGTGTTTAATCCACCGGTCTTCCGCCGGCCATCCTCCGGCGTGCGTTTAATCCACCGGCCATCCACCGGCCATCCTCCGGCATGCGTTTAATCCACCGGCAAGCTTCTGACGTGTGTTTAATCCATCGGCCATTTACCAGCCATCCTCCGGCGTGCGTTTAATCAATCGCTCATCCACCAGCCATCCTCCGGCGTGCGTTTAATCCATCGGTCATCCACCAGCCAACCTCCGACGTGTGTTTAATCCATCGGTCATCCACCAGCCATCCTCCGGCGTGCGTTTAATCCACCGGCCATCTACTGGCCATCCTCCGGCGTGCGTTTAATCCACCGGCCATCCACCGGCCATCCTCCGGCATGTGTTTAATCCACCGGCCAGCCTCCGACGTGTGTTTAATCCACCGGTCATCCGCCAGCCATCCTCCGGCGTGCGTTTAATCCACCCGCCATTTTTCGACGTGTGTTTAATCCATCGGCCATCCACCAGCCATCCTCCGGCGTGCGTTTAATCCACCGGCCATCCACCGGCCATCCTCCGGCATGTGTTTAATCCACCGGCCAGCCACCGACGTGTGTTTAATCCATCGGCCATCCACCAGCCATTCTCCCGGCGTGCGTTTAATCCACCGGCCAGCCTCCGACGTGTGTTTAATCCATCGGTCATCCACCAGCCATCCTCCGGCGTGCGTTTAATCCACCGGCCATCCACCGGCCATCCTCCGGCATGTGTTTAATCCACCGGCCAGCCACCGACATGTGTTTAATCCACCGGTCATCCACCAGCCATCCTCCGACGTGTGTTTAATCCATCGGCCATCCACCAGCCATTATCCGGCGTGCGTTTAATCCACCGGCCATCCTCCGACGTGTGTTTAAACCATCGGTCATCCACCAGCCATCCTCCGGCGTGCGTTTAATCCACCGGTCATCCACCGGCCATCCTCCGGCGTGCGTTTAATCCACCGGTCATCCGCCAGCCATCCTCCGACGTGTTTAATCCATCGGCCATCCACCAGCCATCCTCCAGCGTGCGTTTAATTTACCAAACATCCACCAGCCAATCCTCCGGCGTTCGTTTATTCCACCGGACATCCACCAGCCATCCTCCGACGTGTGTTTAATTCATCGGCCATCCACCAGCCATTTTCCGGCGTGCGTTTAATCCATCGGTCATCCACCAGCCATCTTCAGGCGTGCGTTTAATTTATCGGTCATCCACCAGCCATCCTCCGGCGTGCGTTTAATCCACCGGCCATTTTTCGACGTGTGTTTAATCCATCGGCCATCCACCAGCCATCCTCCGGCGTGCGTTTAATCCACCGGCCATCCACCGGCCATCCTCCGGCATGTGTTTAATTCCACCGGCCAGCCACCGACGTGTGTTTAATCCATCGGCCATCCACCAGCCATTTTTCGGCGTGCGTTTAATCCACCGGCCAGCCTCCGACGTGTGTTTAATCCATCGGTCATCCACCAGCCATCCTCCGACGTGTGTTTAATCCATCGGCCATCCACCAGCCATTCTCCGGCGTGCGTTTAATCCACCGGCCAGCCTCCGACGTGTGTTTAATCCACCGGTCATCCGCCGGCCATCCTCCGGCGTGCGTTTAATCCACCGGCCATTCACCGGCCATCCTCCGGCATGCGTTTAATCCACCGGCAAGCCTCCGACGTGTGTTTAATCCATCGGCCATTTACCAGCCATCCTCCGGCGTGCGTTTAATCAATCACTCATCCCCAGCCATCCTCCGGCGTGCGGTTAATCCACCGGTCATCCACCAGCCATCCTCCAGCGTGCGTTTAATCCATCGGCCATCCACCAGCCGTTTTCCGGCGTGCGTTTAATCCACCGGCCAGCCTCCGACGTGTGTTTAATCCATCGGTCATCCACCAGCCATCCTCCGACGTGTGTTTAATCCATCGGTCATCCACCAGCCATCCTCCGGCGTGCATTTAATCCACCGGCCATCCACGGGCCATCCTCCGGCGTGCGTTTAATCCACCGGCCATCCACCGGCCATCCTCCGGCATGTGTTTAATCCACCGGCCAGCCACCGATGTGCGTTTAATCCATCGGTCATCCACCAGCCATCCTCCGGCGTGCGTTTAATCCACCGGCCATCCACCGGTTATCCTCCGGCGTGCGTTTAATCCACCGGTCATCCGCCGGCCATCCTCCGACGTGTTTAATCCATCGGCCATCCACCAGCCATCCTCCAGCGTGCGTTTAATTTACCAACACCATCCACCAGCCATCCTCCGGCGTTCGTTTATTCCACCGGACATCCACCAGCCATCTTCCGGCGTGCGGTTATCCACCGGTCATCCACCAGCCATCCTCCGGCGTGCGTTTAATCCACCGGTCATCCACCGGCCATCCTCCGGCGTAGCGTTTAATCCATCGGTCATCCACCAGCCAGCCTCCGACGTGTGTTTAATCCACCGGCCATCCACCAGCCATTCTCCGGCGTTCGTTTAATCCACCGGCCACTTTCCGACGTGTGTTAATCTATCGGTCATCCACCAGCCATCCTCCGGCGTGCGTTTAATCCACCGGCCATCCACCGGCCATCCTCCGGCGTGCGTGTTAATCCACCGGCCATCCACCGGCCATCCTCCGGCATGTGTTTAATCCACCGGCCAGCCTCCGACGTGTGTTTTATCCACCGGTCATCCGCCAGCCATCCTCCGGCGTGCGTTTAATCCACCGGCCATTTTTCGACGTGTGTTTAATCCATCGGCCCATCCACCAGCCATCCTCCGGCGTGCGTTTAATCCACCGGCCATCCACCGGCCATCCTCCGGCATGTGTTTAAACCACCGGCCAGCCACCGACGTGTGTTTAATCCATCGGCCATCCACCAGCCATTTTCCGGCGTGCGTTTAATCCACCGGCCAGCCTCCGACGTGTGTTTAAATCCATCGGTCATCCACCAGCCATCCTCCGACGTGTGTTTAATCCATCGGTCATCCACCAGCCATCCTCCGGCGTGCGTTTAATCCACCGGCCATCCACCGGCCATCCTCCGGCGTGCGTTTAATCCACCGGCCATCTACCGGCTATCCTCCGGCATGTGTTTAATCCACCGGGCCAGCCTCCGACGTGTGTTTAATCCACCGGTCATCCGCCAGCCATCCTCCGGCGTGCGTTTAATCCACCGGCCATTTTTCGACGTGTGTTTAATATCCATCGGCCATCCACCAGCCATCCTCCGGCGTGCGTTTAATCCACCGGCCATCCACCCGGCCATCCTCCGGCATGTGTTTAATCCACCGGCCAGCCACCGACGTGTGTTTAATCCATCGGGCCTCCACCAGCCATTTTCCGGCGGTGCGTTTAATCCACCGGCCAGCCTCCGACGTGGTGTTTAATCCATCGGTCATCCACCAGCCATCCTCCGACGTGTGTTTAATCCATCGGCCATCCACCAGAGCCATTCTCCGGCGTGCGTTTAATCCACCGGCCAGCCTCCGACGTGTGTTTAATCCATCGGTCATCCCACCAGCCATCCTCCGGCGTGCGTTTAATCCACCGGCCATCCACCGGCCATCCTCCGGC